>CM075964.1:1126024-1141024 GCA_038048745.1 Coluber constrictor foxii | reverse complement strand
CCTTCCTTCCTTCCTTCCTTCCTTCCTTCCTTCCTTCCTTCCTTCCTTCCTTCCTTCCTTCCTTCCTTCCTTCTATCCTTCTTTCTGTCTGTTCTGATTGGTACATTGGAGCTGATTGCACGCTTCAGGATGAGGTTCCTCCAAAGTTGTATCCTTTCAACCAACCAACCAATAAAAAGAGATAGATGCTGGCATTTGAGATGCAGAAGGGATTATTTTATTATTAAATTATCACACATTCCCAAATCCTATTCTTTTAAGGTGAGCGCTGAGCATTTCATCCGGCATATGCAAACTTTTCTTCAATGCCATTATTGTCTTCTTATATTCGCTGACTTATTTATCGATTAATATAAAGAATATAAATAAGGGATGCGGTGGCTGAGTGGCTAAGATGCTGATCTTCTCGATAGAAAGTCAGCAGTTCAGAGGTTCGAATCCTGAGTGCCACATAACGGGATGAGCTCCCGTTCCTTGTCCCAGCTTCTGCCAACCTAGCAGTTTGAAAGCATGTAACAAATGCAAGTAGAAAAATAGGGACCACCTTTGGTGGGTAGGGAACAGCGTTCCGTGCGCCTTTGGTGTTGAGTCATGCCGGCCACATGACCACAGAGACATCTTCCGACAGTGCTGGCTCTTCAGCTTTGAATCGGAGATGAGCACCGCCCCCTAGAGTCGGGAACGACTAGCATATATGTGTGAGGGGAACCTTTACCTTTATAATGAATATAAAGCTTGCTGCTTACTTGTGATTGTTAAAGTCACGTTCGGCTTCATCATTCAAGAGACAATAACTTTGCTTCTCTATCCTATGAGTAAATTGTCTTCGCATAGTGAGTTAGACTTCATTTTGTTGATCCTTTTCATCCCAGTATCATAGAAATTAGGTGTTTTGAACTAGGCTCCTAAATCTTCAGCTTCAGGACAATGTGTACAGGGTTGATGAAGACAGAATTTTGGCAAGCTATCTGAAGAACCTATTCTAGCTCATGTTCTCTTTATTAGTAAGTGTAGCAAACTTCTATTAGAAACAGATTTTCTACTTTTGTATGTGTGTGTGTGTGTGTGTGTTTCTTCTGCTTTCCAGATTTCTGCTATGTAACAGGGAGTTGATTTGCCATCATTTTGCAAATCAACATTTGCAATTTGTCTGGTTACTTTGCAAATTTTGGACAATTTTCGCCCCAAAGCATTGCCAGAACGAAACAGCATCAATGCCTTTCTAAAAGGACTCGAATCAGGGCGAATCAAATAATTTTCAATTTTCTGTGTTTAGATCATTAGCATGTTGAAAAAGTCTGTGGTTCTTAGTCCTCCTGAGAGAACGATCTCTGACAAAAATTTGATGATGGATAGGGTTTTTAATGTATCATTTTTCTATATAGAGACCTAGTTTAGTCTACTGGTTAAAGGTGCTAGGTTAGACACTGGAAACTATACATTCTAGTCAGTGGTGAAATCTAAAATTTGTTACTACCGGTTCTGTGGGCATGGCTTGGTGGTGGTGGTGGTAATGTGACTGGGTGGGCGTGGCCATTTTTTAAAAACTTTTAAAACCATTTTTTCTACAACCTCTTTGGAGAACTTGCATTTTTTACATGCTCTTTGGAGAAGAGGCTTTTTAAAAAAATCTTTCAAAAGGCTCTGACAATTCCAGCTGGGTTCCCTGATCGACAGAGACTTTTTTTCTTTTAAATGCCTCTGATGATCAGGCAACTCAGTTTGGATCGTCAGAGGCATTTAAAAGAAAAAAGCCTCTGACGATTAGCTGAGCCGCGCGATCATCAGAGGCTTTTTTTCTTTTTTACTTTTAAAAGCATTTTTTCTACAACCTCTTCGGCGAAGAGGTTGTAAAAAGTGCTTTCAAAAGGCTCTGATGATCCCAGCTGAGTTGCCTGATCGGCAGAGGCTTTTTTTCTTTTAAATGCCTCTGATGATCAGGCAACTCAGCTTGGATCGTCAGAGGCATTTAAAAGAAAAAAGGCTCTGATGATCCCAGCTGAGCTGCGTGATCATCAGAGGCTTTTTTTTTTATTTTTAAAAGCATTTTTTCGGCCGAAGAGGTTGTAAAAAAAAAAAAGCCTCTGATGATCGTGCGGCTCAGCTGGGCATGGAGGGGGGGGGGCAGGGATTTTTGCTACCGGTTCTCCGAACCACCCGCCTCCATCGCTACCGGATCGGACGATCCGGTCTTAAAACCGGGAGCATTTCACCCCTAATTCTAGTCTATTCTTAAACAACTGGGATGATTGATGGCCGATCACTCTCTTTCATCCCTAGGAAGATGGATCAAACATTTCTGAAAATGCTGCCAAGAAAACTGCATGGATCTGTTCAGGTAGCTATTAGGAATCACAATAAACAATAAATAAATAAAGATAACAGCGGGAACAAATATAAATGGATAGGATTTATATCCTAGAAAGCTTCCTAGAAAGCCTCTGAAGCAGGGGTCAGCAACCTGTGGCTCTGGAGCCACATGTGGCTCTTTGGGACTTCTTCTGTAGTTCCCTGTCGGGTGATCCCACTGCTGACTGGCCCCGCCCTTCACCCTCTCCTACCAGTCAGTTCTTGTCTGGCCTGAGAAGGTCCATTCCAAATGGTCCTGATCCTGATGAGGGCACCTGACAGTCTTAGGACAATTCAAAAATGGGTTTTCAAGAAAAGATTGGATGGTATAAGGACCCGGGCAAGGAATTGGACTATGCAACAGTTGGGAAATTACATGGCTTGTGGTGATCTCCAAAGTCCCATCCATCCCTATGAATCTATGATTCTAAGGGTTAAAGCAGGGGTGAAATCCAGCAGGTTCTGACAGGTTCTGCAGAACGGGTAGAGGAAATTTTGAGCAGTTTGGAGAACCGGCAAATGCCACCACTGGCTGGCCCCCGAGAGGGGTGGGAATGGAGATTTTGCAATATCCTCCCCCCCAGGAGTGGGGAGAGAATGGGGATTTTCTTTCTCCTGCCTCGCCACCAAGCCACACCACGCCCACCAAGTCATGCCCACAGAAACAGTAGTAAACAAATTTAGATTTCACCACTGGGTTAAAGGCATTACGCAGCTGCTAATCCTAATTGCCGTGAGTCAGCAGTCCCACTTTTGATGTTCGTCTTCATATAGAGTGTTGCATGGGTTCATCGATGGACCATATACACTGGGTGCTCTTGTGAACATGTTCTGAGGATAACGTGGCCCATGAAGTTGAGAGCGAGCCCACGCAGTGCTGCTATAACTTGCATTGCCTCCCAATGATTGGAGATGTTTAGGAGCCTCACCCACAACACCGATTTCCAAAATCTGTTTTTCGTCCTTGCCTTGGGACTGCCAAAGGATCTTCAGGCCGAAGCGGAGGGCTCCAGAGACATAAAATCCAGCTGGCAATCATTAAGGCAGACCGATCGTTCTTGCATTAACTTTCCCGTAACTCTTGAATTATTTCGACGTTCAGATCAAAGACCAGTGTCTGCTCAGTTTTGTGCTTGCTTAAGATTAGACCAAGTGTCAAATCGGGTCGCTTTGGTTTTTTAAACCTCATTGCGGTGGGGTGTGGTGGGAGATAATTTTTGTACATGCTGCAAAACCTCTCAAATAAGCCGAATAATTTCTCTCAGGGCAATGAAATTTCACAATTTCGTTCACCTACCGGCTCAGGTTGAAGAACGCTGCCACCTCAAGGGGGTGATCAAATTGGACCAACCCCAGGAAGTAAAATTTTGTGTAACAGTGACAATCACACCTCCAATGATTGCTTGGCTGGGAGTGCCAAAATAGCCACCTACCCCTTGGTGCCACCAGAGTTACCACAAGGGTTATAGAAGGTCATACAGTTGCTCAACCTTCTCCAACTAGGTTTTGAAAGCCTTCATATTGAAGCACAGTGGATTGCATAAAAAGGAAAATCTGGAACTATTTAGAATGATGGCCTGCGTTGGTAAATAGGTGACCTCATTCACTTTTTAAAGACAAACAAGAGACAGAAACCTAATTTACTTCTGATGTTCCATGGGTTTTCCTTCCTTTCACTTGAAGCTCCTTCACCCACGCAAAGAGACCAGAGGACTGTATATGAGAAGTCAGAGGAGACTTTATTAATTTCATCTTGTAGATGTTTGAGCCAAGTTTGGTCAATAGCAGGAGCAGATCTTCTTCCAAGGACCGAAATAAAGCTTGGAGGTTTCTCCTCTGACCAATGAAAATGTCTAACCAACTAATGTATCTGAGGCCATGTTGGACAAATTGGTCCAATATGATGAGAAGTTTCTACAGTTAACATATTAGGGGATATGTTAAAATTAACATATTAGGGGATATGTTTTTAGCAAAGCTTTCTGCCCAACACAATATTTGTGGAGCCTGGATAGCTCAGCAGACTAAAGCCTGTTATTAACATTCAGCTGTCTGCAATTACTGTAAGTTCGAATCTCACCAGGCTCAAGGTTGACTCAGCCTTCCATCCTTTCTAAGGTAGGTCAATTGAGGACCCAGTTTGTGGGGGCAATAAGCTGGCTTTGTATAAAATATACAAAAGTATGAAGGCTATTGCTTAACGCATTGTAAGCTGCCCTGAGTCTCTGGAGAAGGGTGGCATATATATATTTCCATTGTGGGTGACAGGGATTTATGGCATGATAGGACTTCTCATTTCTCTCTTTCGTGGTTATGTTGGAAGCCACAATTAAAGTGGATTTTTTGCTTTCTTAAGTAGGAAGATCATGCTCTCCCAACCCACCTAAATGGGCATAAATAATGTGCTTGAAAGAACCCAACATCACTGCCTTACTAATATGGGTCACTTATGAAAGGTAACATTCATTGGAAAAAGAGGATGCCAGTATTAGTGTATGGTCATGAATGGTCATGAAAGAAGGAGGAGGAGGAGGAGGAGGAGGAGGAGATGGAGAAGGGGAATATAGATAGGAGGACAATGAGAAGGAAGAGAAGGAGAAGAAGAATATAGACAGAAGGAGGAGGAGGAAAGGAGAAGGAGGAGGAGGAGAAGGAGAAGAAGATGGAGACGGGGAATATAGACAGGAGGAGAACGAGAAGGAAGAGATGAAGGAGAAGAGAAATATAGACAGAAGGAGGAGGAGGAAAGGAGAAGGAGGAGAAGGAGGAGGAGAAGGAGAAGAAGATGGAGAAGGGGAATATAGACAGGAGGACAATGAGAAGGAAGAGGAGAAGAGGAATATAGACAGGACGAGGAGGAGGAAAGGAGAAGGAGGAGGAGAAGGAGAAGAAGATAGAGAAGGGGAATATAGACAGGAGGAGAACGCGAAGGAAGAGAAGAAGGAGAAAAGGAATATAGACAGAAGGAGGAGGAGGAGAAGGAGGAAAAGGAGGAGGAGGAGGAGGAGGAGGAGGAGGAGGAGGAGGAGGAGGAGGAGAGTTAGCACCTCCAAGAGAAGGTTGTTACATTCAGGCCTTCTTTGCTAGGTGATCCCATCTATCTTCAAAGGGAAGACCATGCATCAAATGTCCTCTCTATTTCTGCACATGTCTGGGATTGTCCTTTTTGTGTTAGGAGTGACTGTATTTTGTCACCCGGGGCCTTCCCCACCCCCACCCCTCCCACCAGCTCTTTACACAGCTGATTCTCTTTAGTGGTGGCACACGGGAATAAATCCAAATAGCAAAACAGGGAAAAGTAATGATTTCTTGATATTTCTCAGACGTTTTCTCTTCGGCTCTTCCCTCCTTCCCCGTGTCTTGCAGGAAAAATCCTAGACCAAAGAGATGGCTGTAGTTTTTCTTCCGATGACAAATAGAGTGGATGGAACAGGAGGGTGCTACAAGAAAAATAAACTGTATGTCAAGCTGCATTCTACGATTTAGACTCTACTCCAGCAAAAGAAAGCATGCTCAGTTATAGATCATGGAGTAAACACAGGACTACTTTCCTGGTAGAGAAACAAACAGAAATAAGACTGTTTAGATATGAGCCAGCCGTGTGCAGCAGCTGCCAAAAAAGCCAACACAGTTCTGGGCTGCATCAACAGAGGGATAGAATCAAAATTACATGACGTGTTTTTAATGCCTTGGTAAGGCCACACTTGGAAAATGGCATCCAGTTTTGGTTGCCACGATGGAAAAAAAGATGTGGAGACTCTAGAAAAAGTGCAGAGAAGAGCAACAAAGAGGATTAGAGGACTAAAACATATGAAGAACAGTTGCAGGAACTGGGCATGTCTAGTTTAATAAAAAGAAGGACCAGGGGAGACATGATAGCAGGGTTCCAATATCTCAGGGGCTGCCCCAAAGAAGAGGGAGTCAAGCTCTTCTCCAAAGCCCCTGAGGGCAGGACAAGAAGCAACAGGTGGAAACTAATCAAGGAGAGAAGCAACTTAGAACCAAGGAGAAATTTCCTGACGGTTAGAACAATTAACCAGTGGGACAACTTGCCTCCAGAAGTTGTGAAAGCTCCAACACTGGACGTTTTAAGAAGATGTTGGATAACCATTTGTCAGAAGTGGTGTAGGGTTTCCTGCCTAAGCAGGGGGATGGACTAGAAGACCTCCAAGGTCCCTTCCAACTCTGTTATTCTATTCTATTCTATTCTAGACCTAAAGTGGAGTAAAAGAATAAAGAGAAAATGGTGCCAAGACTAGGCCACCACATGTCTCTTTTCAGCCAACCTTCCAAAATCATCATCATCATCATCATCATCATCATCATCATCATCATCATCATCATCATCTGCCCTCAAAACTTTCTTATTCCAGCCGGCTGACCTGGCCTAACTTTCCTTTTTAAATTGTTTTTAAATTTTTCTTTAAATTGGGTGTTTTAATTTTGTTTGGGGGCCAAATTATTTAATGTATTTTAAATGGTTTTTTTAACGTTTGCATTATGTGTATTTTTATCTTTTGGCTGTTCACTGCCCAGAGTCCTTCGGGAGTGGGGCGGTCTATACATTTGAATATAAATAAATAAATAAGTAAATAAATAAACAAATAAACATGCGATCAGAATGATTTAAGTTGATTGTGTTTCACGAGAAGAAAAAAACGGCTGGAGAATCTGGTTGTAAGCTTGAAGCAAATGGTCTCGCAGTAGATGAATTAAGGGTCGAGTTTGGGTTTGGAGTTGCAAATGTTTTGCATAATTCCTCCCGCCATGTATTATTAGAGCAAAGACACAGCCTCAAACAGATTTGGCTGATCTTGAAAAAAAAACAAAAAACAGGGCTAGCACATCTGGCTTAGTCCTCGAATGGGAGGAGGTGGAGGGGAGGGAGAGAACGAGAAAACCCTTTGCCATGTTGCAAAATCGAGGGACATGGCTGTGTCTGAAGAGTCAGCTCAAGGGAAGATTTCCTTCGACTACTGCAGCGTAAACGGTTCCAGCTGCAAAAACGAACTCTTTGCAATAGAGACCATGAGCCAGAAGATGGCAGCAATGAAGTTCCGGTCACTCCGATTAGTTCTGCATTTTGGTTAACGGGAAAAAGCTAAACCGGTTTAACCCAAGGACAGAGTATGGAATAATAATTGAGTTAGAAGGGACCTTGGAGACTCTTATACTGTTTCAGACAAAGGGCTACCAAGCTCTTCTTAAAAACCTCCAGTGATGGAGTATCCACATCTTCTGGAGGCAAGCCATTCCACTGATTAATTGTTCTCACTAAGAGAAAATTTCTCCTTAATTCTAAGTTGCTTCTCTCTGGGACAATCTTCCAGCCATTTGCTTCTTGTCCTGCCTTCAGGTGCTTTGGAGAATAGCTTGACTCCCTCTTCTTTGGGGCAGCACCTCAAATATCAGAAGACTATCATGTCTCCCCTGGTTCTTTCCTTCATTAGTAGTTCCCACAACCGTTCGTGGTACACTTTAACCTCCGGTCTCTTAATCATCTTGAAAATACTCCCACCTCAATCTACGCTATGCAGAGTGGGGATTTAGATTAGAGTAACATTTCCGATTTCAGTATAGGAAGTCAGAACAGATAAGAACAAGGAGGTGTAGACCGAAAGAAGATGTAATATACGTAAATGTAAGCGTCAATAAGGAGTTAAGTACGTGTATATTATTAGTAATATGTATTGAATATATGAGAGTTTTGTGTCTCTTAATCATCTTGAAATGTGCCCACCTCAATCTATGCTATCCACAGCGGGGATTTAGATTAGAGTAACGTTTCCTATTTCAGAATAGCTGAAGTCATTCCCCTGGATTTCAGAAGCACCTAATAGTGGTTAGAATGCAATATTGCAGGCTGACTCTGCTCACTGCCAGGAGTTCGATTCAGACCAGGTCAAGGTTAACACTATCTTTCTGAGGTTGGCAAAATGAGAATCCAGATTGTTGAGGGCAATAGGATGACACTGAAAACTGTAGAGAGGGCTGTAAAGTACTGTGAAGTGGTATATAACTGTCCTTCCTTCCTTCCTTCCTTCCTTCCTTCCTCCCTCCCTCCCTCCCTCCCTCCCTCCCTCCCTCCCTCCTTCCTTCCTTCCCTCCTTTTCTTATTTCCTTTCCTCATTCTCCTTCCTGGTGGCGTAGAGGTTAGAGTGCAGTATTGCAGGCTGAATTCCATTGCCAGGAGTTTGATCCTGACCAGCTCAAGGTAGACTCAGCTTTTGATCTTTCCAAGGTTGGTAAAATGAAGACCCAGATTGTTGGGGGCAATATGCTGACTCTGTAAACCGCTTAGAGAGTGCTGTAAAGCACTATGAAGCAGTATATAAGTGCTATTCCTTCCTTCCTTTTCCTTCCTTCCTTCCTTCCTCATTCTCCTTCCTGGTGGTTAGAATGCAGCATTGCAGTATCTGACTCTGCTCACTGCTAGCAGTTCGATCCAGACCGGCTCAAGATTGACTCAGCCTTCCATCCTTCTGAGGTGGTAAAATGAGGAGCCAGATTGTTGGGAGGCATACACTAACTCTGTAAACCGCTTAGAGAGGGCTGTAAAAGCACTATGAAGAGGTGTATAACTCTAAGTGTTATTGCTGTTTTCCTTCTTTCTTTTCCTCTTGCTGACGGGAGACTGTGCTAGCTATGAAAATTAGGAACAATTCTTCACCAGCAAATACGGGAACTAAATCAACCATCACCAGCTGAGTGGGGAGACACACAATGACAAAGGAAAACTCTTCTTGACACTGTTCTGAATTCAGCCAATAAATGTGTTGGGGTGAAAGAAAGCAGTATTTCAATGGTTTTGAACCCTAACCCTGATCGCCCCTAAAGCAATAAATATGCCAAGCACTCCCTGGTTAATGCCTTTAAAAAGAGGGGAAATTGTGGACTTGTAATTATAGACGTGATAAAGGTCCACATTGGTACAGCTTAGTTTTCTTTACGCGATTTAATTTTCATTAAAACAAAAATCAATCACCCTTGATTCCTTCAATTTGGGTGACTCAATGAGCTTTCCAGGAATGTAGATGATTGAACAATACATTGACGTATTAAATGAGTTCTTAGAATTGGTGACTTCCTATCGGTGTTTGGGCTGGGTCTTTCTAACAACTTACTTCTTTTTCTTCTACGTTGAGGGCTTAATTATTCGTATTTTTTTTCCCCCTTAGCTCCAGATTGGTTATTTCTAAATATTTACTTCGTAGCTAGGTTTGTATACGAAGAAGAAAGCTTCCATCACGGAGTTTATTAGGTTGGCTTCAAAGATGGATGAATCACCGAAGCTGTGAATAATCAGTTGTATAAACTGGAGTCATCGTATGGGGAAAAAAATACCTGTTTCAGAAGTCCTATTGTGTAGTATTTGGTTCATTGGCTTCCAGAAAGGAAGAGTTTCCCACTTCCCAGATAATTCTATTTTATTCTACCCTATTCCTATTCCTATTCCTATTCCTATTCCTATTCCTATTCCTATTCCTATTCCTATTCCTATTCCTATTCCTATTCCTAGTCTAGTCTAGTCTAGTCTAGCCTAGTTTACTCTACTCTATTGTTCTATTTCATTCCACTCCATTCCATTCCATATTTTCTGTTCTGTTCCGTTCCATTCTGTTCCATTCTGTTCCATTCTGTTCCCATCCCATCCCATCCCATCCCATCCCATCCTATCCTAATTCTATTCCATTCCATATTTTCTATTCTATTCTATTCTATTCTATTCTATTCTATTCTATTCTATTCTATTCTATTCTATTCTATTCTATTCTATTCTATTCTATTCTATTCTATTCTATTCTATTCTATTCTATTCTATTTGTCTATACCTATATCCTATATCTATCTATCTATCTATCATCTATCTATCTATCTATCTATCTATCTATCTATCTATCTATCTATCTATCTATCATCTATCTATCTATCTATCTATCTATCTATCTATCTATCTATCTATCATCTATCTATCTATCTATCTATCATCTATCTATCTATCTATCTATCTATCTATCTATCTATCTATCTATCTATCTATCTATCTATCTATCTATTTTCTCTCTTCCTCCCTCCCTATCCATCTATTATCTATCTATTCATCTAGCTAGCTAGCTAGCTATCCATCATGTCTGTCTGTCTGTCTGTCTATCTATCTTCTCTCTTCCTCCCTCCCTATCTATCTATTATCTATCTATTCATCTAGCTAGCTAGCTAGCTAGCTAGCTATCCATCCATGTCTGTCTGTCTGTCTGTCTGTCTTCTGTCTGTCTGTCTGTCTGTCTGTCTGTCTGTCTGTCTGTCTATCTATCTATCTATCTATCTATCTATCTATCTATCTATCTATCTATCTATCTATATCTATCTATCTATCTAAAACTATGTCTTAGCTCTGAGGGCAATTATGGGGAAGTTTCAGTGGCAAAAAGGCCATTCACAGAATCTTTGTGAAATAGGCTGTCCCTTATTCACTTGTGGGGTGATTGTGTTCTTCTGGCATCCTATGAGACAAAATGATGACCAGGCTTTCCTCTGAAACCACAGCTCATGGTGATTTCTAAGGCGATGTAATTTTCAGCCATGATTCAGAAGAAGGATTTCAAGAAGTTGCATGAAACAAAAACACAGCCCTTCCGGCTATTCCTGAAAAGACCCTGACTTTTTTTTTTCAGAAATGAAAAGATGGGGCTGAGGTAAAGAATCCGTTCGCGAAGATTAACCCATAACAACAGTTTTCTAAAATGTTCGGAACACCCCTATTTTAGAAATGGACCATTCCGGTAGCGAATAGCTTTTGTTTTTCCACCAATAAGAGAGTATGCAGCATCGCGCTCGCGTCAGTTATTTGGTGTTTTCTGTGACAGCCTTTGAATTTGAGTTGCGGTCACTTTGACTGCAGATCAGGGGTGAAATCCAGCAGGTTCTGACAGTTTCTGGAGAACCGGTAGCAGAAATTTTGAGTAGTTCAGAGAACTGGCAAATAACACGTCTGGCTGGCCCCAGAGTGGGGTGGGAATGGAGATTTTGCAATGTCCTTCCCCCAGGAGTTTGGGGGGGAATGGGGATTTTGCAATATCCTTCTCCTGGAGTGGGGTGGGAATGGAGATTTTGCAGTCTCCTTCACGCCCACCAAGCCACCATGCCCACCAAGAATTTGGATTTCACCACTAGTGTGGACACTCTAGCATTCATAGATTCAACACCTTGAAAATGGCCCGATTTTGAGCAGTCCTGGTTTCTCTATCCTGGCTTAATTGCAAAGTGTGAACCAGCCTGTTCAGCTATCTATGGTTGAGCCTCATGTCACATGTAAAGGTGACATGAGGCCACCAAGCCACGCCCACCAAGCCACACCACGCCCACCAAGCCACACCATGCGCACCAAGCCACACCCACAGAGCTGGTAGTAAAAAAAATTGGATTTCACCACTGTCTGGATCCTCATTTTACCGACCTCAGAAGGATGGAAGGCTGAGTCCACCTTGGTCAGGATTGAACTGCTGACAGTTGGCAGAGACGGCCTGCAATGCTGTATTCTAACCACTCTGCCACTAGGGGTCCCATTATTTTAGAAATTCAGGCAAGAGTGTGTGCCCATTACTTGCAGCTAGTCAAGAAACTGTGGATTTCCTCCTGAAGCTTGGAACCATGCATATTAAAGAGGCAAGCAAAGCCAGCGTTGAATTTAATCCGGTCCTTAAAGCCATCAGCACGCACGACTTGCCTTTCCTATGTGCTAATTTTTAGCAGAACCGTATGGTGTAATGAGAAGAATGATGAATGCGCTGACAGACAGCTTCCTGTTCGAAATAACTTTATGAACCTCTCAAGGCTTTGCGGGCCCATCCACCCCCCCCTCCCACCCCCTCCTCCTTTTCTGCATCTGGTGGCTGGTGATTTAATGCAGGATAATCAAATGAGAAATCATTTCAGACAGCCAAAGGTCTGGTGACCACAACACGGTCCATTGCCTGCGAGGAGATTAGGAGCCTGGATGTGTAAATCACAACTCGTGCTAATCAACTCCAGATGCATATGGATTCTGATAGGTCACACTCAGAGAAGATGTTCCCGAAGATTAGCCAGCAACCAAGTGGTCAGGGGGAACAAAAAATGAAATTCAATGTTGTCTTCGGGTTGAAAAAAATATCTAGGAAGGCTGGACAAATCTGGAATAAGCTTACCACGGACGAGAAATGACGACGTTGACTTATCATGCGCACTGTGAAGCATTGCTATTCTAGATTAAGTCCGCTGATTAATTGTTCTCACTGTCAGGAAGTTTCTCTTTCATTCTAGGTTGCTTCTCTCCTTAATTAGTTTCCATCCGTTGCTTCTTGTCCTGCCTTCGGGGGCTTTGGAGAATAGCTTGACCCCCTCTTTTTTTGTGGACTGCCCCTCAAATGGCAGAAATAGCCAACACCCTAAATGATAGGCTCAAGATCCAGATGGATCTTGACAGACTTGATAGACACTAGGCTCTATCTAACAAAAAGAGAAAAGTCAAATCTTAGGTTTCGGCAAGAAAAAAATTAAAAGTACACATATAGACTGGGTGAAATCAAGCTTAATAGCACTGTGAGAGGGATTTTGGACTCTTAGCGGACGACCAATTAAATATGAGCCAACAGTGTGCAGTGGTAGCCAAAAAAGCCAATGCAATCCTAAATTGCATTAACAGAGGGATACAATCAAGATCAAGAGAGGTACTGATACCACTCTATAAAGCCTTAGTAAGACCACACCTAGAGTACTGCATCCAGTTTTGGTCACCACACTATAAAAAAGACATTGAAACTCTAGAAAGAGTGCAGAGAAGAGCAACCAGGATGATTAGGGGACTGGAGGCTAAAATATATGAAGAACGGTTGCAGGAACTGGGCCTGGCTAGTCCAGTGAAGAGAAGGACCAGGGGAGACATGATAGCAGTCTTCCAATATTTGAGGGGCTGCCACAGAGAGGGAGGAAGGGGGTCAAGCTATTTTCCAAGGCACCTGAAGGCCAGACAAGGAATAATGGATGGAAACCGATCAAGGAGAGAGTCATCCTAGAAATGAGGAGACATTTTCTGACAGTGGGAGCAATCAACCCATGGAACAGAAGTTGCCTTCAGAAGTTGTGGGAGCTTCATCACTTTCAAGAAGAGACTGGACTGCCCTCTGTCAAAAATGGTGTTAGGGTCTCCTGCTCGGGCAAGAGGTTAGACTAGATGACCTCCAAGGGTCTTTTAATCTAACCTGAAAGTAAATATCGGAACATTGCTATCATGTCACCCCCTAGTCACACCATGTGGTTTTATATTCCATTTAATCTTTTTTGTTTGCTTGTTTCTTTTTGCTTACCATTTAAATTTGACAGAAGGAAGTTCCTGGATTAACTCGCGTCCATTAATGGACATTGGCTGTTGTAAACAGTGAAGAGTCCACATTCAACATTTTAAGCAGTGCTCGGATCATTGTGAGGTCTGAAAAGAAACACACTTTTCAAATGTGCTTCTCTCTCTCTCTCTCTCTCTCTCTCTCTCTCTCTCTCTCGTTGCTGTGATAATTTGCAGGAGGACTTCAGGCACCCATTCTTTGCAAAATCGGACGGATGACTGAAGTCGCACGAGACCATGGATGGCTCCCAAAAGCTTCCAGTCTCCAGGCCAAAAAATATTTGACTGGAGACTTCTCTAGACGTTGGATTCATGATTTCACCATGATCTCATAAGATTTCAGGATTCAGGAGCCACATTCAGAAGATAGGGATGAAAGCTTCTCTATTTTAAAGGTAAAGGTTCCCCTCGCACTTATGTGCTAGTCGTTCCTGATTCTAGGGGCGGTGCTTATCTCCGATTCAAAGCTGAAGAGCCAGCACTGTCGGAAGATGTCTCTGTGGTCATGTGGTTGGCATGACTCAACACCAAAGGCGCACGGAACGCCGTTCCCTTCCCACCAAAGGGGGTCCCTGTTTTTTCTACTTGCATTTTTTACCTGTTTTCGAACTGCTGGTTGGGTTGCAGAAGCTGGGACAAGGAACGGAGCTCACCCCGTTACACGGCGCTAGGGATTCGAACCGCTGAACTGCCGATCTTTCGATCAACAAGCTCAGCATCTTAGCCACTGAGCCACCAAGTCCCTTTATATCTTACTTACCTTATTATCCAGGCAAATGGGTATACGGCAGAACAAAGCCAGGAACAATTGCAGGATTTGGGTATGTCTAGTTTAATGAAAAGAAGGACTGGGGCAAGGGGTGAGTTTTAAGAATATTAGCAAGGGGTTCTCTGCTTCGTTGCTGGGTGGGTGTGGCCATGGTGGGCGTGGCCTAGTCAGCCTCCTGCACCACGGTGGATGGGGGGAGGGCATTTTTGCTCACCCAAGGCTCCGGAAGGTTTCCTCGAGCCTCCAGGAGGGCAAAAATGGCCTCCCCAGGCTCCAGAAACCCTCTGGAGGCCAGAAATTAGCCTATTTCTGGCCTTCCTGAAAATTCCATTAGGCCCTTAATTCATCCTTCCCGAGCCTCCACGTGTGCCCTGCACTTACCTGCATCCAAAACAGGCCCTGTCGGGACTCCTGGGAGGGGCGAAGTGGGTGGGGTTTGGGGGGGGGTCTCCGAACTGCACAGAATCTTAGCTAGGGGTTCTCCCGAACCCCTGCGAACCTCCAG
>CM075964.1:977631-1123324 GCA_038048745.1 Coluber constrictor foxii | reverse complement strand
CTAGTGAAGAGAAGGACCAGGGGAGACATGTCAGCAGTTTTCCAATATTTGAGGGGCTGCCAAGAGAGGAAGGGGTCAACCTATTTTCCAAAGCACCTGAAGACCAGACAAGGAATAATGGATGGAAACTGAGAAGATTCAATCTGGAAATAAGGAGAAATTTTCTGAGAGTGAGAACGATCAACTCACAGAACAGAAGTTGTGGGAGCTTCATCACTGGAGGCTTTCAAGAAGAGACCAGACTGCCATCTGTCAGAAATGGTGTAGGGTCTCTTATTAGTTGAAGTCTTTTGAATGTTGCGTCCACTGCCTAGTCATTCAGCCAACATGAAATAAGGCTAAGCAAGTGAAAAAAAAACCCCAAGGTGAACAAAATTCAAATGAAAAAAAGAATTTTGAAAGCTTAACCTGTTGGAGAACAACAGCACGACAATTCAATTCCCTTCTCATTATTTATTTACTTGTTTATTTATTGGTTGTACCACAGACAATACCATATTTTTCGGTGTATAACACACTCAGTACTGTAAGATGTACCTACATTTTTTGGGGAGGTAAAACAAGGGGAAAAAATCTCCCTCTGCCTTCCAGCAATTTACCTCATTGCAGCAAGCAGCAAACAGCCTGCTTTAGTTTCATTTTCATTTTCAGCACAGTCTGATTAGCACAAGAAAAAAAAAATCTGCCTCCCAGCAATTTGCCTCCTTGCAGCAAACAGCGGAGGCCCACGCGACAATAGGCAATGGCAATCCCTGCAGCCTGAAACAGCTGAGGGGCGGGAGGCCGATCCAACCGACAATCAGCTGCTTGTGCTAATCAGGCTGTGCTGAAGTTGAAGCAGGATGTTTGCTGCTTGCTGCAAGGGGGTAAATTGCTGGGAGGCAGAGGCCAAAGGGTGGGAGCCGGCGGGTGGGTGGGGCTACATTCAGTGTATAAGACACACCCAAATTTTCACCCTCTTTAGGGGGGAGGAAAGTATGTCTTATACTCCAAAAAATACAGTAATTTTGGATCATCCCATGCGGTCTTAAAGAGCAAAGTAAACTCCGTGATCTAAAAAGCTTGCCCAAAAATGTATTCTTTCAATATAAAAACCAATTATCACACCAGATTGACTCAAAAACTCCTCTTTTTCTTTTTCTTTTCTCTTTCTCCTGGGCTGTCTTTCAAGGGGAGAAAAAATCTGGCTGCCTTTATGTGAAAATAAGCTAAAGCTGCATCCCAAATTGCATCAGATTGGATCCAATTTACAACTGTGGATAAAACCTGTCATTTGAACATAACATTTTCGGGCTGAAAACCCTCGGCTGAATATTTACATTTCTATTTGCCACCGTGGAGCCCTTGAGGAATCTGTAAATAGTATTAAATTTCTTCTTAATACAGTTATATAGTCTCATGTCATTTCCTTTTTTAAGGCTGTACATTAAATTTGGTTTATAATATTTAGGTCAGTCGGTGCCATCTGCACAGAGGTGATCAATGATCTTTCTTTTCCTTAAAAAAAGTGAGAAACATAAGAGCTAAGAAATGTAACATTCAAATTTTTCTTTTCTTTTCTTTTGGTTTTCCATCTTCTTCTTCTTTTTTATTCAACAGTTTTTTTAAAAAACAAACAAAAACAGATATTTAGATCTTCTTTTCAACATCTTGGCATCAGTAATCCATATTTATACATTTTCGCTTTCTTATCTTGATATATCTTTTATACATATATTTCTAGTATATCATATATATATATATACTGTTATAATATATTCTATTGTTCTAATTATTTTATTTACAATTTGACATAAACTTGTACCTAATTTCTTTTCCACAATTTTTATATCTTCCCATTTATTTCTATATTTCTTCACCTAATTTAACCATTATTTAGTCTTCCTTTGTCCCCTCCTTTTTTTTTTCCTTTTCCTCCAACCATTTATACCATTTCTCCCAGACTAAGTAATATTCTGTTTCATCTTTTTCTTGTATCTCCTTCGTGAGTTTATCCATTTCCACACACTTCATAATTTTTCTAATCACATTGTCTTCTGATGGTATGTCATTGTTTTTCCAGTTTTGGGTAAAAATTATTTGTGCTGTTCTAATTATGTGAATGATTAAGTATCGTATTTCTTTTTCATATGACCCAGTAATTATTCCCAGTAGGAAAGTTTCTGGCCTCATTTCTATTTGTTGATTTATAATTTCTTCTATTTGTGTTTTAATTATTTGCCAAAATCGTTTTGCCTTATGGCAAGACCACCACATGTGATAATATGTTCCTTTTTGGTGTTTACATTTCCAACATAATGGAGAGGTATTTGGAAACCTTTTTTTTTCATTTCATACTACAGGTAGTTCTTGATGAATGTCCATTCATTTAGCAAATGTTTGAAGTTACAACGGCCCTTAAAAAAAGTGGTTTATGATCCCATGATCCCATGATCAAAATTCAGATCCTTCAACCCTAAGCTACAAATATTCTCTTCCACCGGTATGACACATGATCATCAAATGCTTCAGAAAGCATGCAAATATGAGAAATTTGTATCCAGGCAAACCTCATCCAAGGAGTACTGATAATATTACCTGGTTGAGTAATGAAACATCTGCAGAAAAATAATCAAAGTCAGAGAGCACCCTCAGATCCTAAAAATTAGTGTATGTAGTTTGCTGTAATACAAGTGGTGGCCACAAGATGGCATCAAAGACATACAGGAAACTCTCACTCTATCCTAACATCCAATAGTATAGGTCATTCAGGTTTTTGCAGCCGAGATTTGTAGACCTAGCTAAGAGATGGGCAGTGATAATGTCCTAGAATGAGACTGTCAAACTCCTGACCCATAGGCCGGATGTGTCATGTGCTGGCCACGCCCACACCCAGTTTAGTGAAGGGGGGGAAAGTTCCAGTACATCACATAACATCACTGTGATGAGTTGAGTGGGGTCCTTTCCTTCCTTAAATCAGGTGAAATAGCTGGAGGGCAAAGGAAATTATGTTTTAAACAAAGAGAAACTGTAGTAACAAAAGGCACTCAAAACCAATTTAAAACATGTGGTTTTTGTGGGCAATTTCTGGAGCTGCTCTTCAATTTCCAAGCAAACTACAAGAATTCAAGCGTGACCACTGCTGCCTGCCACTACAATGGATTTTAGCTTTTATTTATTTATTTTATATCTTTACTTTTAAATTTGTTTTACCGAAGTTCGTGGAGTTTGCGCTGATAACTTCAATGGCTGGGAACTGTTTTGAGAAGTTTCTTCAGGAATCAACATTGGTTGTTGGATCCTAAAGCGCTCCCCGATCTTAGCAAGGATTTACGGGGTGCCTGCTTAGAGATGTGAGCCAGATTCAGATGTGGGAAACAACCAGAGTGAAACATTGGGATAATAATCAAGAAAAAATAACCTAGAAGGATAGACAGGGGGAGAAAAAATAGCTTCATCTCTTTTGATTCTAATAAAAGTTCGTAACGGTATCCTTTCCCCTTGCAGTTAATGAATGTAGCTTTTTTTCCAGTTGTAAAATATGTCTTCATAATCTCATTTTGAGTTGGCAAGAGGAACAGAGGGGAAAAAAAGAGATAACATTGTTCCACCAGGATTTAGCTGTTATCCCTGCCATCATAAATAAGAAACATTATTATTAGAATTACATAACTTGTCAAAGGTAAGTATGATGGATAGTATTTTATTTGTATTAAAATATGATTAGAAAGAGGTTATTGTTCAATTATAACAGTGACGTAACTAACGATTAGAAAGGGGATAAACAATGGAAGTTTATGATTTAATATAAAACTGTGTACTGCTATTAAATCTACATAAGCTCGTTAAACATAATAAATATGATTCTTAATATTTTATTTGTAGCAAAAGGAGTAGTGGTGGGTTGCTCCAGGTTCGCACCGATTCGCAAGAACCGGTAGTAAAAAAATTTAGTAGTTTGGAGAACCGGTAATAACATTGGCTGGCCACGCCCCCGAATTGGTCCCCGGCCCAGTCGTTGCTCGCTTACCTCGCTCACCTCATCAAAAGCTTTTTTTTTAACTTTTAAAAGCATTTTTTCTACAACCTCTTCGGCTGAAAAAATGCTTTTAAAAGTTTTTTTTAAAAAAAAAGCTTCTGATGAGCAATTTTTTTCTGCAACTTCTTCATCTGAAGAGGTTGTAGGGGGAAAAAAATGCCTTTAAAAGCCTCTGGTGATCCCAGCTGACTTGCCTGATCGTCAGAAGCTTCTAAAAGCATTTTTTTTCTGGAACCTCTTAAGGTTGTAGAAAAAAATGCTTTTAAAAGTTTTTTTTAAAAAAAATGTTGGCCATGCCCACCCAGTCACATTACCCCCCACAAGCCACACCCACAAAATAAGCCACACCCACAGAACCAGTAGTAAAAAAATTTAGAACCGACCCCTGAAAAGGAGTGACACCTAGAATATGGAGATCGGCATAAAAAATAACATACTGAAATATTGAATAATCAAAGAATAAAAGATTATAATTTAGCAACATATGTGTACTATTACTAAAATTCTTTAAGATGGTCAACTGTATTAAAAATGAAGAATAGTGTTCTATTTTGTACTAAAATGTAAAACACCCCAGTACCATACTAGTCACACAATGATATGTTTGTAAGAAAATAAATAAATAAATAAAAAACTTGGGGGGGGAATAAAGAAAGAAGTAACAGAGTTTCTGGTGGGCTATTAGATTTTTTTTTTAACGGTAAGCCTGATAGAGTTGATGGTTTAATCAATGCCGGGTTTGTGAGCCCAGATAAAGCTATAAACTAGGATATTTTTTTTTACATGTATGTATCATTGGTGAAAAACATTCTCAGACAGCTTTTATGTCATATCTGTTCTTTTTTTTTAGGGAACATAGCTGGTTTTGAAAACTGCCTTAGGCCTCATTAAATCATATTCCAGACACCACGGAGCATCTTAAACAAACTTACATTGTGGTTTCCATCCTCCAACAGCTGTTTTGGGGGTTTTAACTGTTCGTGCGGACATGGGAACGGTAGAGGAAAAACAGAAATTTTCACCAAGTAGAACAAAGGCCATTTGCTCTCAAGGATAGGAGAGCACAATATGAAAGTTTGGATTAGATTAGATGCCAGTTTGCCTGCTTCATAGAGAAAGATTACATCTAATAGTAAACAACTCCCCTGAGGTAATAAAAAAGCTGAATTTTACGGTACGCTTTCAAAAGCATTTTTAAAAATGTTTACAAAATTTGCTTTTATTAGACGTGCGTGGCCAGCCTTAACAGAACGATTAGCAGCATACAGTGGATCAGATGGCTATTTTAAATCCGCTGATGAAAAGAAGAGGTATTATTTATTTAGTGTATGGCATATCGGACTAGCAATGAGAGTGGTGCGATGGCCTAGAGGTGGAGCTTTCACCTCACAATCAGGAGGCTGTGAGTTCGATCCTAGGCAGAGGCACGTATTTCTCTCTCTGGGCACAATGAGAATATATCCGCTGAACAAAACTCCGCATTGGCAATAGGAAGGGCATCCGGCCATTAAGCAAATTTGCTAGCTCCATTCAGTTGCCCACAGTCCACCCTGTAAGGGTCATTAATGGGGTCATTAATAGAAAAAAAAAATGGGATGCGGTGGCTCAGTGGCTAAGACGCTGAGCTTGTCGATCGAAAGGTTGGCAGTTCAGCGGTTCGAATCCCTAGCACCACCTAACGGAGTGAGCTCCCGTTACTTGTCCCAGCTTCTGCCAACCTACCAGTTGGAAAGCACGTTAAAAATGCAAGTAGAAAAACAGGAACCATCTTTGGTGGGAGGGAACAGTGTTCCGTGCACCTTTGAGTCATGCCAGCCACATGACCACGGAGATGTCATGTGGTCATGTGGCTGGACAGCGCTGATTCTTCGGCTTTGAAACAGAGATGAGCACCGCCCCCTAGAGTCAGGAACGACTAGCATATATGTGCAACAGGTACCTTTACCTTTAATAGAAAAAAATATCAGACTAGTAATGCATGTTAAGAGTTCACCTAGATTAGGAAACCATAACAAAATATAAAAGTTAAAAAGATCTATGTTCAAATACCAATGTCTAGACCAGGAGTCCTCAAACTTGGCAGCTTTAAGACTTGTGGACTTCAACTCCCTGGCTGGACTTCAATTGCCTGGCTGGTGAATTCTGGGAGCTGAAGTTCACAAGTCTTAAAGCTGCCAAGTTTGACCATCTAACCATTGAAGGACAGTATCATTTATATTTTTTTTTAAAAAAAACATCAGATACTGGACCAGTATATGCCCTCAGATTACAGTCGGGCACAATGTAATAGAGGTCCCAATTTAATTCCAGAGGGTAAGGCATATATCTCTGTATTCACCCAAGAAAAGAAACTGTCCCACAACTAATCTGCCTAACTAAAGCAGATTATGAACCCTTTCCAATTTAACCTCATTTTTGTTTTTATTTTCAAATTGAGAGCAAATCATCTAATCCAGTTTGGCCAGACGCCTACTTCATTTTAGCTGTGATCCATCCCATTGCCAAGATGGTACTTAACTCTAATCTGATTCTATAATTCTAACTAAGCCATGATTTGGTAAATCAGACAGCGAGTAAAAGAAGGCGTAGAGATAGCCCTTGATTTACGGCCACAAGGGTGCCTAAAACTTCTGTCACTAAGCGGGGGAGATGTTGGTGGGCCTTGGTGGCACAGCAGATTAAAGTACTGTTAAGTAACACCAGCTGCCTGCAATTACTGCAAGTTCGAATCTCACCAGGCCAAGGTTGACTCAGCCTTCCATCCTTCAGAGGTAGGTAAAATGAGGACCCGGATTGTGGGGGCAATAAGCTGACTTTGTATAAAAAAAAGAACACCGCTTAGTAGGGCCCGAAAGCTCTACTAAGCAGGTATATACAAAAGTATGAAGGCTATTGCTTAACGCATTGTAAGCCACCCTGAGTCTCCGGAGAAGGGCGGCATATAAATCAAATTAAAAGGAGGAGGAGGAGGAGGAGGAGGAGGAGGAGGAGGAGGAGGAGGAGGAGGAGGAGGAGGAGGAGGAGGAGGAGAAGAAGAAGAAGAAGAAGAAGAAGAAGAAGAAGAAGAAGAAGAAGAAGAAGAAGAAGAAGAAGAAGAAGAAGAAGAAGAAGAAGAAGAAGAAGAAGAAGAAGAAGAAGAAGAAGAAGAAGAAGAGGTGGAAGGGATCTTGGAGGTCTTCTAGTCCAACCCCCTCCTCAGGCAGGAGACCCTCTACTGTTTCAGACAAATGGCTGTCCAATCTCTTCTTAAAAACCTTCAGTGACGGAGCACCCACAACCTCTGAAGGCACACCTTCATCATGGGGAACGACGCAACGGTTGTAAGTGTGAGAAACGGTCATAACTCGCTTTCTGCAGTGTCTTGTAACTTTGAATGGCCAATTAATGAATGTAAGTCAAGGGCTACCTGTCCAGGCAGTTACTGATCATGAATAAATAGATTAAAACCATTACCTACCATTGGCTCTAAAACCTTGCCATGCTCTTGAAGGCTATCTCCCTAGTTGCCGATCATCCTTTTCCAGAGCATATTTTAATAGAGAAAGCTTGAAGGGAGACCGCTATTTATTCCAAAACTGTCCCGAGCCAGCTTACAGAAACTTGTGTTTAACAACTGAATTAGTGCCACGAGACCCTCAGAGCGGTTTGATAAAAGACACACTGGAGTGCTAGCTGTCTTTGAACTGAAACAGAACTCAGATGATGAGTTTTAAGCCTGGGATTCTCATTACTGTAATCACAGACGACCTCCCTGCAGCATAGACACACAAACACACATGGAGAGATGTATATTATACGCACCGAAGGTTTGCTTTCTTTGTGTGAAGGCTGACAAACCGGTTTACTGAAAAATTAAAAATTAAAAAAGACACCATGTAAACAGAAGTCATGCATGTTATTTTCTAGGAACCGGTCTAGTGGATTCCTTAATTTTTCTACCCTGTTTCCCCCAAAATAAGGCATCCCCTGATAATAAGTCCAAACAAGCAGGAGGCACATATGCCAACTGCTGTAAGCCCTACACCGTTCACCTGAGTTGGATGTACATACCCTCAAATTAAAGCTGACAGTCTGCAGTTAAAGCACATTGTGTTTGTTTCATTCCAACTCCATTGTGGTGTGTATAGAGCCAAAGATGTTAGAATTGTGTAGATGTCCCAATATTTCTGGACCTGACTGTAAGTATGAACAAATTGCCAAGCATCTGAATTTTGGTTGCATGACCGTGAAGATGTTACCAAGGTCATAAGTGTGAAAAATGGTCACAAGTCACTTGTTTTCAGTTCATTGTACCTTGTTTCCCCGTGAATAAGACCTAATCAGAAAATAAGCCCTAGCATGATTTTTTAGGATGCTCATCATATAAGCCGTACCCCGAAAAATAAGGCCCAGTTAAGATTGTCAGCAGACAGAGGCATTTAGTACTGCATTTCCCCCCAAATAAGACCCAACTAGAAAATAAACCCTAATGCATTTTTTGGAGCAAAAAATAATATAAGACCCGGTCTTATTTTGCGGAAAACACGTTGGTGTTCTCTACAAGAATCTGAACTACTAACGGTCAAAGCAAATTGGCAGCAAATAAAAATCAATGGAATTAAGGGGGAAGGAGGGGAGTTGGAAGGTGAGAAGAGAAGAAAAGGAAAGAAGAATGGGAAAAGGAGAGGAAGAAAGAAGGGGAAAGAAGAGTAGGAGAGAGGGTAAGAAAGGGAGGAAGAAGAGAGGAGAGGGGAAAGAGAGGCAGTAGAAAAGGGAAGGAGAGGAGGAAGGAGGAAAGTAGAAAGAGATAGAAGAGGAGAGAGAAGGGAAAAAGAAAAAGGGAAGGTTGTATTAAAACAAAGGAAGAAAATGGTAAAAGAGCAGACCCGAACAACTAATTAGCAAATGGAAGTGAAAGAATAAGATGAATGAATAATGATTAATGATGGATAAAAGACTGTACATTTAAATAGGCTGATGAAAAATAAAAATAAAAAACTTTTTCCAACAACAAAAAAAGAATCAATGGAATTCAAGGAGGGATGAATTTAGATCTCTTGTGGGCGCGAAGAGACTCAAAACTGATGAAACATTTGACCCCTCCTTCAGCCTGATCTTCTCCTACATCTTTATTTTAAACCTGGATTGTTTCTGCTTCTCCTTTCATTGGCTTTTGGGTTCAGAACTATATACCAGGCTATCCCTACCAGAAATTTCCTCATCACAGGAGACTCTGAAGCTAGTGCCAGCTACTATTTCCCTCTTCTAATCACCCCCGAGTAATTTGCAAGAAGGATTTAGGACATTGCATACCACAATGAGATATTCTCATCTTCCCGCTCATAATTACTTTCTCCCGAAGGAGTATTGTGGATAAAAAAAGATCAGGGCTTATTAGGCCCCCATTTATGGGTTAGGTGCAGACTGACACAATTTAAACTAGTTAGCGCAAAAGAAAGGGAAAAAAAACATGCTAATGTTGTATATGTCAAAATAAACTTAATGAAGCTAATCCCACGTGGCCAAGGTTTTCAGATCTTCAGATCCACTTTGGAGTAAGCATCGCTTTGATTTTCCAAGAGTTTGATTCGCATGTTATTATTATTATTTTTTTAATTGTTGTAGGTCATTATGTAAAAAAATAAAAAATAAATGGAATGGAATTTCAAAACTAGTTTATTTTTCTGTGCTTTTGCTGTTCTAAGCCACCCGGAAGAATCGTAACCCAAAAACCCTAACCTTTAATCAATAAAATTAAACAATCACCAGGATTATAATGGAATAGAATAACAGAGTTGGAAGGGACCTTGGAGGTCTTCTAGTCCAACCCCCTGCTTAGGCAGGAAACCTTATGCCATTTTAGACAAATGGCTGTCCAATCTCCTCTTAAAAACTTCCAGTGTTGGAGCATTTACAACTTCTGGAGGAAAGTGATTCCACTGATTAATTGTCCTCACTGTCAGGAATTTTCTCCTTAGTTCTAGGTTGCTTCTCTCCTTGATTAGTTTCCACCCATGGCTTCTTGTCCTGCCCTCAGGTGCTCTGGAGAATAGCTTGACTCCCTCTTCTTTGGGGCAGCCCCTGAGATATTAAAACACTGCTATCATGTCTCCCCTAGAAATGTTCTGATAGTTAGAACGATTCATTAGTGGAACAGTTGATTCCAGAAGTTGTGGGTGATCCAACAGTGGAGGTTTGTAAGATGATGTTAAGATGATAAGATCATGGGACAAAAGAATAACAGAGTTGGAAGGGACCCTGGAGTTCTTCCAGCCCAACCCCCTCCTCAGGCAGGAAACCCTACACCATTGTAGACAAGTGGCTGGCCAGTCTCTTCTGGGAAGTCTCCGGTAACAAAGTTAGAGCCAGTGGTGGAATTCAAATAATTCAACAACTGGTTTTCTGCCCTAATGACTGGGTGGGTGGAAGTGACCATGGTGGGTGTGGCCAGGGAGTGTGACAGGCAGCACTCGGACTCCTGCACCTTCCTGGGAGAAAAAAACAGGCTGCAGGGAGGCCATGGGGGACACACACGACCCCCCCTGCTCCCCATTCTGGGCCTAGGAGGCCTCCCTGCAGCCTCCTGGAGCAAAAACGGACCATGAGGGACACACACGACCCCCCCCCCCGCTCTCCATTTTGGGCCTAGTAGGCTTCCCTGCAGCCTCTTGGGAGCAAAAACGGACCATGGGGGACACACACGACCCCCCCTGCTCCCCATTTTGGGCCTAGTAGGCCTCCCTGAAGCCTCCTGGGAGCTAAAACAGACCAAGAGGGGGAGCGCACTGTACCCCCATGCCCCATTTTGGGCCTAGTAGGCCTCCCTGCAGCCTCCTGGGAGCTAAAACAAGCCGCGTAGGGGGGGGGGTGTTTGTGCACCGCACCCCTGTGCCACATTTTGGGCCTAGTAGGCCTCCATACACTTACCTGGGACCCAAAATGGGGCACGTGGGGACTCTTGGAAGGGGCACGGAGGGGAGGGGCAATTTAACTACCAGTTTACCTGAACAAGCCCAAACCGGCTGAATCCCACCACTGGTTATAGCCATCAGAATCCAAGGACCTAGTTAATAGGGCAGATGATAAGATGACCAACTTTTTTACAATGAGAAGGAGGACACAAATAAATTGAAGACAAAAAAAAAAGGAAGTGAGTCTAATGCGTGCGTGTGTGCCGTGTCGTATTTTGGTAAGAAGTAAACAAAGCCACTTGCGCGTGGCACACTCTCTCAAAACAATTCTCCTGCGTCTCATAATCGCGTCTCGCCGCACTGTACCATGAATCGTCATGTCAAATACAAATACGTCACATCACACGCAACGGACTGGATCGGATCGGCATCGATCAAATACGGAGATTTAAAGATTAGTCTTCAAATATCGAAAAGGAGGACATGTAGGAAGATGCTTTTTGAGAGAGGACAGGACTTGCAAACGAAGGACTGTCCTCCCTAAAGGAGAATGATTGGTCACTTTACAGATGAGAAGAATAATAAGTAATACAGCCCTATTAGACAATGTTGTAGGAATTAGTTGTTTAACAGAGTGATAGCATGGAGGGTAGAGTGGGGGAACTGTCTTTGTGTCTGGTTGCTTTGGCCTGCAATGCCTTATAGCAGCGGTCACCAACTGGTGGTCCGTGAGAAAATTTCGGTGGTCCGCAGAAAAATTATTTGCATTTTTTATATTGCACTAAATCAGGCGTCCTCAAACTACGGCCTCTGATACAGATACATGAAATGAACATTTGTGCTGCTGCAGAAAGTGTCCCTCTTCGGGGTCTTTTTGTGTGCGTCAGAGTAGGGGGAAGAAATTCCGACTTGGGATCTGCTTCAGCCTCCTGGTGTGGGGCTTTGGGTGAAAGCTGGAGGGAAGCACCACTGGTGGTAAAGAGCCGGAGGGCCTTGTTCCAGTGGGACTGCATCATGGCCTGGAACTGGCTGACCATCTCAGCCCGCTGAGCCTCCAGGTACTGGTACCTGGCCTTGCACTCCTGCAAGTCTTCCCTCTGCTTGGAAAGCTTATTCTTGTAGTCCTCAGTGAGCTGCTTCTGCTGAGCCTCCATCTCTGTCAGATCCAATTTGAACTGAGCCAGCTGTTTTGCCAACTCTTTCTCGTGGTGGCTGCTTAGCTCCAACAACTGCTTCCTGTTGGGGCCCTAAGGAGCCCAGATGGGGAGGGGAGGGGTGAGTAGAAGCCGATGAGGTGCCCCTCGATGCAACTGACATCGAGTTGGCCACAGCCATGGCCACCCAGTCACCTGACCACCTAGCCACGCCCATCCAGCTGGTCATTCGGCAGATCATATTAGTTGTTCGCTGGATTTAAAATTATGAATTTAGTGGTCCCTGAGGTCCGAAAGGTTGGTGACCCCTGCCTTATAGCATCATCTTGAGGGAAGAAGTTGAGAAAGTATATGTCCAGGAGGTGAGGAGTCTGTAGATATTTTCACAGCCCTCTTTCTGGCCCATGCAATAGACAGCTCCTCAAATTACGGAAGACTGGTTGCAATTGTTGTTGTTTTTCCCTTGAAGTCCTAAACTATCCGTTGTAGTCCGTGTCTGTCTTGTTTGGTTGCTGTGAACAAACCAGACAGTTGTAGAGGTGCAAACGGCAGACTTTTGAATCGTCTTTAAAATGTAAAAAGGAGGTGATTTAACTTTAAACAAAAAGGAAAACAGGCCGGTACCAAGGCATTGAGACAAAACAGCAAGCATGCGAGATGCCAAACTCTGTTGAATTAGCAAGCGTTGGCAGAGGAGAGAGATACGTAGCCAGCGAAACTTGGCTGGCAAGCAATCTTTCGACAACAAATGGCCATCATGGAAGCCTCAAAGAGTCTACGCACAAGCTCTGGTCAAAGGCTGCACATGGATTTTATAAAGTCTACCACCTGGCTCTCACATTACCATAAGTGCTTATGGAATAAACATGAGAAATCAGGCTCAGTGCCAGCCCGAGATAGGTTTCCACATAAAACAGGGCAGCCCTCTGGGGGGGAAAAAAAGAAGAAGAAGAACCTCAGCTTTTAAATGGTTTTACTGGAGATGGATAAATTTGTTCAATTGG
The DNA here is from genome assembly GCA_038048745.1 of Coluber constrictor foxii. Classification (NCBI taxonomy): domain Eukaryota; kingdom Metazoa; phylum Chordata; class Lepidosauria; order Squamata; family Colubridae; genus Coluber; species Coluber constrictor. Next base: position 1,110,258 of record CM075964.1, on the reverse strand, counting down.
CTTCTGCGTCATAGGACCATTGAAAGACGTGGTAGGACAGTCTTAAGCGGCTGGCTTTTTTCCCCAGTGGCGTGAAAAACACGCATTCAGCGTGAAACAGAAAACGATTTTACGGGGAGAATCAGTGGGTAACGCTCTTGGAAAACAGGAGGCAGGCATCAAAGGTGCTTCAAAGTCAGGTTTTCAAAACTCCAACGTTACAGGGTTCTCTTGTGCGGGAGATTATCACACTGTAAAAGGACGCAGTGACATGAAAGGATTGTTCCAAGTTTTTTTCCCAAATGACTTGCTATCGTGTTCCCCTTACAGCATCACGTTTCTTGTTCTCTTGTAATATTTTTACCTATCCAATTTAAACAGCCTGGCTCTTCATACTTGATAAAAAATATTCTAGGTTGAACAGTAAAAAAAATTGGTGCCAGATAAATGGATGGATGGATGGATGGATGGATAGACAGGGAGGGACGGAGGGAGGGAGAGGGGGTTTAGGGATAAGGATAGGGATAGATGATAGATAGATAGATAGATAGATAGATAGATAGATAGATAGATAGATAGATAGATAGATAGATAGATAGATAGATAGATAGATAGATAATAAGAGAGAGAGAGGATAGATGATAGATAGATGATGATAGATAGATAGATAGATAGATAGATAGATAGATAGATAGATAGATAGATAGATAGATAGATAGATAGATAGATAGACAGACAGACAGACAGACAGACAGACAGATAGATATGGATGGACAGGAAGATGGAGGGAGGGAGGTATAGGATAAGGATAGGAATGATAGATAGACAGATAGACAGACAGACAGACAGACAGACAGATAGATAGATGGATGGAGACAGGGAGGAAGGGAGAGAGGGGGAGAGAGAGAGGGAGGGAGGTATAGGGATAAGGATAGGGATAGATGATAGAGAAAGAGAGACAGACAGAGACAGACAGGGAGGGAGGGAAGTATAAGGATAGGAATGATAGTTGGATGGATGGATAGAGATGGAAATGATAGATAGGTAGATAGATAGATAGATAGATAGATAGATAGATAGATAGATAGATAGATAGATAGATAGATAGATAGATAGACAGACAGACAGACAGACAGACAGACAGACAGACAGACAGACAGATGATGGATGAACGGACAGAGAGGGAGAGGGAGAGGGAGGGGGAGGGGATGTATGCATATGTGTCTGTAAATTGAAAGAGGGGTCAAAGAGGCCACCTACACTAATATTGAACAGCCCTCTCTCAACAGAGGGGGAGGGATACGACACCCCCTATCTCCTGTTTACAAGCACAGCCCTTTCAGCAGTTCCAAGAAGGCTCCACACCAGATGGCTACAAGGAACGTAAATCCTCCCATCCTCCACCATTCCGTCAGAACTGAAGAAGCTTCTTGGATGAGAAGCGAAAGGTCTTCTAGGAAGAAAGAAAAGCCCAGTTGCCACCAAGAGCTTTGGATGAATGTGGGATTAACATTCTGCTTTATCGTCCCTTCCTACCCCTTTTTATGTTTTTTTTTTCCTTCCCATTTGTGGGAACTATATATATATGTGTATATTTACTCCATAGATGGATCTATAAATATCACCCATATGTACATATATTGTAGGAGGATATGCAGAACTTGGGAGTTAAATGAAAGATCAGCTGTGAATTCTTTGTCAACTTTCTGCCTTTTTATGACAAAGTAGCTGGATACCCATGCTCCACTATGAAACTAGTTTTGGGATTAGGATTGGGTTTGATAATTCGACACTTACAGCTTGAAAATTAATGAGCAGTTATGATCAGCCACTCCTCTCCCCTTCTCTCCCTCAGGTTTGCCCCATAGAAGCCTCTTCTCTCCTCTCCCCCTACAGGCTGGCCCCATTGATCCTCTTCTATCCCCTTCTCTCCCTCAGGCTTGCCCCACAGAGGCCTCTCCTATCTTATCCCCTTCTCTCCCTCAGTCTAACTCCTTAGCATCAGAGTGTTTTTCAGGTGTGGAGGGGGAGTAGAATGTCTAAACTCCCAGCCTGCAGGCCAGACGAGTCACGTGCTGGCCACGCCCACGCCCAAGTGGCAGTTGGAACAGAGTTCTTTTCAGGTGGAGAAGCGGAGTAGAACATCTAATTCCTTAGTATCAGAACATGTTAATAATAATATAAGAAATATTAATGATCTGATGGTCATTTCGAAAAATTCTTTCTTATTGAGCACCTAGAAGCCGAGAGGAACATACGTGACAAATTTCAAGTTTGTAGGTTTTACGGTTCTGGAGATTTCGTGATGATGCGTGAGTGGTATTTCGCTTATATATAGAGAGATAAAAGATATATCCATTTTTTTCATAAAATATTTTATTAATTATAATCATCGAGATACAAAAATAGCAACTTTCATGGCTAAGGGATGTCTTTACTTATAGAATTATTATAAAGTCAGAGCCATAGTTTTATTACACTTCTAAATAACAACGATCAACAATCAGTTTCTATTGGAAAGAATCGAGGGAGAGAGACTATTATTTACAGCACTACAAAAAATCGAGTCACGGTGAATCATCCTAATTTTTCAAGAATTAAGATTCTTTCCTCGGAAGGGCCAACATTCATGAATTATTAAACATCCATCTTTTTTTTTTCTTAATATGGCAAAATATATATGAATTGAACCTTACCTAATCACCTACTCTAATTCCTAAGCTAACAAAAGTCCATTTAAAAAAAAAATTGTTACCTCAAATGACAGTACAAGTTTTTTAAAAAATAATTTCTCTCCATCTCCGGCGCCTAAACATTACCCAAAGAGGATAGGTAGTAGCGATTAACGGCGAGTGATAATGAAAAGATTTTTCTTTCAAACGAATCAAACTTGAAAACCATTTCCGCAGGGCAGGGTTCTCTCCTCAAGACGCATCAAATCCATTTCACGCCAGGAATTATCGCTTGGACCCTGAACAAGATGTCCTACACAGTCCCCCCAATAAACCCAGGTTTGCATGTTGGTTAATACAATGAGTGGCTACAGTTTTCTGTACCGGGGAATAAGTGGCAAACTGCCTTTTTGTAGGAAGATCTTCCATGACCATCATCATCATTTTAATTTAATGAACCCCATGATTCCTTGCGGGGATAGAGTCTGTGCAACTGAATGGAGCTAGCAGTGTGTTTTAATGGCCAGATGCCTTTCCTGTCGCCGATGCGGAGTTTTACTCAGCAGATATATTCCCAGTGTACCCAGAGAGAGAAATATCTTCCTCGACCTAGGATCGAACTCACAGCCTCCTGATTATGAGGGGAGAGCTCCGCCCATAGGCTACCGCACCACTCCGAATGTTCTCCTAGGCATAACGTGTTCTAATTGACAGTCCTTGCAGGAGGCAACAGAATCATGGATGCTACAGCAAACACGGACACGAATCAATGAAATATCATCCTTTTCCTGCTTCTTTTGTTTTTCGGCATTGTCGCTTCCAAATAATAGGAGTCAGGAAGAATAAAGAGGCCCGTTTTTACGTCATCTCTTCTCACTCAGCTTGCCCAGGACAAAATAAGGGGATGCTTTAGGAGGCCGCCAAGAAAATCCAGGTTGAGAAGATGGCATGTCTTATCGTCCCCACTGCTCTTTGACGAACTTCAGGGTAACCGCTCGGCAGAAGAGAGAAGATTTCTTCCAAGAAGCCTCATGAAGTTGCTGATGGATAGAAAGAAAGAGTAGCATGGACAGGAGACACAATGAAGGATGATGCTACTTTTGCAAGGTAGACAATGGACTGTTCGGGTTGGTTTATCTCAGTGGTGAAATGTAAAATTTGTTACTACCGGTTCTGTGGGCGTGGCTTGGTGGGGGGAGGGTAATATGACTGAGTGGGTGTGGCCAACTTTTTTTTTTACTTTTAAAACACTTTTTTCTACAACCTCTTTGGCTGAAGAGGTTGTAAAAAAAATGCTTTTAAAGCCACTGACGATCCCAGCTGACTTGCCTGATCGGCAGAAGCCTTTTTTTTTAAACCTCTGATGATCCCAGCTGACTTGCCTGATCGGCAGAAGCTTTTTTTTTTTTAAGCCTCTGACAATCCCAGCTGACTTGCCTGATCGGCAGAGGCTTTTTTTTTCCTTTTAAAAACATTTTTTTCTATAACCTCTTCGGCTGAAGAGGTTGTATAAAAAATGCTTTTAAAAGCCTCTGATGATCCCAGTTGAGCCGCACGATCATCAGAGGCTTTTTTTTTTTTAGTTTTGAAAGTATTTTTTCGCCCAAAGAGGTTGTAGAAAAAATGCTTTTAAAAATAATTAAAAAAGCCTCTGATGATTGTGCGGCTCAGCTGGGAAATGGGGGCAGGGCAGGGATTTTTGCTACCAGTTCGCTGAACCAGCAGCCTCCATCACTATTGGATCAGGCGATCCGGTCCGAACTGGGAGCATTTCACCGCTTGTTTATCTCCAGGAGCTGCTGGCTCTTCTGGGAAAGAGCTTCTGAAAAGGACGACAGATTCAAAGTGATTTCACGATGTGACTCTGAATAACAGAGTCCTTGACTTACATCTATTCGCTTAGTGTGACCATTCACTGAAAAAAGATACTTGCTCTTACGACCGTTGCATATCTCCAGGGTCATGTCATCAAAATCGAGACCCTTGGAAACTGGCATGTACTTATGATGGGGGTCATGTGATCGTCAACTGCGAAACCTCCAGCTGACTTCCTGGACAATCAACGCCAAAGCTGGATTTGATTAACGACCACATGATTTACGTAACAACGGAAGTGTTTCTTTTTAACCACCATGGCCAAAAAACAAAACAAAAACAAAACAGAAAAGACCCAACTGCTGCCAAAAAATTTCTAATCCCAATTGTGGTTGTAAATTGAGGAGTGCCTGTAATTGTTTAAATTAAAAAGAGAGAGAATTACATTCAAAAAAGGGGAAAACACCGATGCATGAATTCTATCAGTAATCTGTAATTTGCAGGAATTAAGCATCTTTCTTTCTTTCTTTCTTTCTTTCTTTCTTTCTTTCTTTCTTTCTTTCTTTCTCTCTCTCTCTCTTTCTTTTCTTTCTCTTTCTCTTTCTCCCTCTTTTTCTTTTTTCTTCTCGTCTTTTTTTCTTTTCTTTCTTTTCTCTTTTTCTTTCTTTCTTTCCCTTCTTCTTTTTCTTCCTCCTCCACCTTTCTCTTCCTCTTCTTCCTCTTCTTTCTTTCTTCGCTTCCTCCTCTTCCTCCATTTCTACCATGTCTCAAGAATACACAACAGATTGCAAGATTAGTGAATTTTCTAGAACAAACTGGATTCATGTCTGCATGGGATGAGGTGAAAATTTTGAACATTTCTGGCCCTCAGCTGCCTGAACTGAGAAAATTCAGAACAGTCTATGCATCTCAGATTAATCTTTCACCATTATTATGTCTCTTTCTTTGTGTATGTGTGTGTTTGTGTGTGTGTGTGTACAACCACAATCCTTGTGATCTCAAGGACACATTACATTTCTCCACATGACAGCATATTAGATCATCAATGAATTCCAGCAGACGGTCAAAAATTTTACAAGTAATCGGATCTATAAATTCATTGTAAAGAGACTCAACTCATCGCAAATGTCCCAAGAAGTCTTACACAATATATAATAATACCCCTATACATATTTTATATATAAATTCATATTGTCTTCTGCCCCGCAGAAGCTTATAATATTTCAGAATATTTTTTTTTATTACACTGAGCAGAAAGGCCTGCATACATAATACAAAATGCCTGCACATATTACGGAGAATACATAAACCTTGGGGGGGGGGGGGAAGCAAAACGAATTACATTTATGTGTCATGAATATTCTTTTCATGTACATCATACAAATATATACAATTTGAAGAAGGAAGAGGGAAGCTGAGAGGGAAAACGTTTGCAAAATATCTTACAGTGTGGAAAAGTGACAGTAATTTACCCAAGCTTTAAAAAAACACCTGACTTAAACAAAATTTAGATTTTTGTATCTTGTATCGGATTATATTCTGGTTCAGAGCTGGAAAAGGTTAAATTTACATTAAGGATTTGGAAACATGACTTTCATTAATCCGTACCTCAGTTTGCATTTGAGGTATTTTAATTCTGATAAAGTTCTAAAAATGGCACCACATAATTAATTGCAAGTCCTTTGAGCAAAAGGCCGGCAGAAATACACAGAAGCCTTATAGAGCTCATTGGTTGATATTTGTTCTTCCTGTTCTGAGATTAAGAAGCTAATATAATAGAGCATCCATTTAATTAGGAAGTTAAGCGTAATAGGAACTGAACTGAAAATGATGGAATGCTTCCCACATTACATGTAGACGTGCACACTTCAAACGTTATTTAAAACGTGAATGCAAGAGCGCCATTTTGCAAAATCCATGTATTATACAGCGAGTTGCACAAGAAAACTAAGGTTAGCGATGACTCTCAATATACAACGGAGAGAACAGGAGTTTGTTTCTACACAATAAACATTTGTGTGCTTCTAAAATCTGAACACAGTGAAATCAGAAAAATCTGAAATCAGGACAGTGATTGCAAACGGAAGTAAACACGCTGAAGAAAACACATCGCGGCTCTTTCAAACCGTAACATGGATGGGTTTTTTAAAAAATTGCTTTAAAAAGAAAAAACACACGCCAATTTTTGACAGTTCGCTGGATGAGAATCCTCACCTTTAAATCTTGAAAAAAAACGAAATGTTTAAATCTTGAAAAACTAAAGGTGGAAAGTGCAAAGGTTCGTGTAGGATATACATTTACATCCTTTTGGAGCAGATTGACTGTGGATTTACCGATAAAATGTACTCTCACGTTCATAAAATGAGAATCAAAGATCAGAATCTTGGAGGTTGAAGGAATGCTAATTCTAAATAAAGAATAAATTGTATTAGGATCCTTGCCTTAATCTGGACCCTTAAACTCAAATCAAAGAACATCAAACGGGGAGGAACTGATTTTCTAAATTCTCATTAAAAAAAAAAAGATAGAGGTATTTTATTTTTTAGTAGAATAAAATCATCTGGTCCATGATGGCTTTTGTTGGGAACATGAATATGAATTAAGGGGGTTTTTTTTTTTTTTTTTAGCTTAGGACAAGCATTCACGATCTGCTGGAATTTTAAAGGGAACAGCTGATCAGGGATATTGATGCAGTCTCCATATCTATGAGATACTGTATTTTGACATTTCTATGCCCAATATTACATAACGGGATGATCGGCTGTTTAGAAAACTAAAAAGCTGGCTTTTTCTCCAACTGCACATCCTAGGTCCGTGATGGCGAACCTGTGGCAATGGAGCCATATCAGTGGGCATGTGAAATCAGCTCTGGCCAGCTGATTTTTGGGCCTTCTGGGCCCACCGGAAGTTGGCAAATGGGCTGTTTCTGGCCTCCGGAGGGCCTCTGGTGAGTGGGGAAGACCATTTTTGCCCTCACCAGGGTCCTAGAAAGGCCCTGGAGCCTGGGGAGGGCAAAAAAAATAGGTCTACCAGGCCATCATGTGCCAAAAACAGGGGGAGCATGGGGGGGTGCACGCGGGGGGTGGGGCGCATAGAATTATGGGTGTGTGGGCACACATGCACGCAACCCTCCCATGCACCCCTTGCTTTTGGCCCGTGATGGCAAAAAGGTTAGCCTAGGTCTATACTCAAATTTAGAACTTCGTGTGGAAGACTGTTAAAATAGGAAGGAGTGTAGGAACGAAGGAGTGAACGAACTAATAATATCTTACAGCCAAAAAAAAGGCTAGAGAAAGTGGTGGAACCATTTAGAAATCAAAGGTGTTTAGAAAGTTTACATTCTAGAGGAGAAGAAGCAGGAGCTGAACTTAAAAAGAAATGGGGTGGAATGAAATTTGTAGGTCCGAAACAATAAGACCAAGATTTGGCTTAAAGGAAACACTATGATCTAGATTTCTTGGAGATTTCTAGATTTCTTTGGAGACCTTGCTAGATCTCACAAGCCTCACTAGATGTTTATCATTTTGCACCTTACTTCCTAACAGTGATTCTTCATCTCTATGTGTCATTGCAATCAGCGAAGAAGGAGATGGCCTTCAGAGTGAAAATGACCTTGGACATAGAGAGCTAGAAGAACTCATTATTGGATTGTCACCCAACTCATTTTGGTATCCATTTATGGACTCTTCCAGAAAAAAACCTGACATTTTCCTGAATGAGATAGCTTTCGCTATCACAATGGAATGGACTTCATGAATGAATTGCTCAATGGATTCACATGTCCAGAAAGCCATTGATAAAGGAATGAAAACACAATGAAACAATATAAGGGATGACATTGTCTCTTATTTATGTACGTGTTTCATGGCATCTCAAAGATGAATTCAGAGCTGGGTGTAGAATATACTGCAAATTTCAGAGGGGGGGTTTATGCCTATTAACAAAGCTCTCCTAACCAGCAGCCTAGAAGAAGAAGGAAAAAACAGGGCTATGTATAAAGAATTTGCATTTCTCCAGCCACCAAGTTAGCAGATTTGCTTTCCTATTCAAGTATATTCAGGAAATAAGTCACTGCATTTTTCCTTACCCCACACGCAACGTAGCCAGAAGCAGAATGGGACAGGAAGAGCCACAAACATCTGTCAAACTTGACTACTATCAAGTTAATATTTGATGGACGACAATTTTTTTTCCCCCAGGAAAGTCCACGTTTTCTCTATCGCAATGCAATGTCCCACTTTCCTCCAGTATCCCTAGAAATGGCTCCCCCTCCCCCACTTGGTAGGGTTCTTCGGCTATGACCTGTATGTCATTAAGATCTTGTGTATCCATTTGGAGTAGTAAGCCACCTTGACGAAAATCCCAGGCCGTTTGGGAACTGCACATCCTCGTCCGGGAATAATCACTCCCATTACTATCTTGATTCTATTCTGTTCGCAGACCAGTGGGCCACCGTAATCCCGCTAGAAAGAGAAAAAAACAGAAAAAAAATCACATCAACGTCTTTATGAAAAAGAGATTTAAGATGAGAAAAGCTCATTGTAAAACAAGGAAGGACTCGCCTGTTGTATGTATAACACTAGCATAAGAATGCTTGATGGCAAATTAATCTTGATAGGCACTCTACCACTACTCTACTCTACTCTACTCTACGCTACGCTACGCTACGCTACGCTACGCTACGCTACTCTTCTCTACTCCATTCCATTCCCTACTCCACTCCTCTCCATTCCACTCTCCACTCCACTCCACTCCACTCCACATTCTCCTCTTCTCTTCTCTTCTCTTCTCTTCTCTTCTCTTCTCTTCTCTTCTCTTCTCTTCTCTTCTCTTCTCTTCTCTCCTCTCTTCCCTTCTCTTCCATTCTACTCTACTTATATTTATATTCTCATAGATTCATAGAATTAGAGGTAATATGATAGTAATGTTCCAATATTTAAGAGGTTACCACAAAGAAGAGGGAGTCAAGCTATTCTCCAAAGCACCTGAAGGCAAGACAAGAAGCAATGGATGGAAACTAATCCAGGAGAGAAGCAACCTAGAACTAAGGAGAAATTTCCTGACAGTCAGAACAATTAATCAGCGGAACGACTTGCCTCCAGAAGTTGTGGTGCTCCAACATTGGAGGCTTTTAAGAAGAAATCGTACCTCACAAGTTCCACTGCCGATGCTCTCAGCTCGCGCACACATTTCTGATTCCTTCAGGACTACGTTTCCTCCAAAATCTTGACTGCAGCGTTCGTTCCCCATAATGATCATATTCGCTTCCTGAAGTTGCCCGTCAAAATTTCTTGCTGAAATTGTGAAGAGAAATAACTGTTCTTTACTCCATCTCATTGGTGGATTGACTTGGGGTTATCAAAGTCATGGTCAACTCTTAGTAACCACATAGAAAGAATTTAGTCATGACAATCTATCAACACCTCCAAAAGATAATACGTTCTCTTAAGCACTCCCTACAACAGGACAGGACAGGACAGGACAGGACAGGACAGGACAGGACAGGACAGGACAGGACAGGACAGGACAGGACAGGACAGGACAGGACAGGACAGGACAGGACAGGACAGGACAAGACAAGACAAGACAAGACAAGACAAGACAAGACAAGACAAGACAAGACAAGACAAGACAAGACAAGACAAGACAAGACTTCTATTGTCATTTATTTACTGTGAGCACACTGGCCCACATTAAAAATGTAATTCTGTTGCCTGCTCTCAAAATAAAGCATATATCTAACCATACACATACATAACACACATATATACATGCTATACACACCCACACACACCCACACACCTACATCATACATGGCAGAGTTGTGGTCCACCAGCAGCCTGCAGAGCTGGCAATGGAGTCGGACAGTGAGGAGGCTGGGGAGGAACATGGACCAGTCCTGGAGGCTAGGGAAGGCTCACACGAGGGCTCTGCGTCGGAGGCAGAGATGGGGCCAGGGCCATCTGGGAGTTATGCATGGACTCTGGAGCCTCCAGAGCTGGACATCAGAGAGGAAGAGGAACAGGAGGAGCCTGTTCCTAGAGCGTGCATGAACAGAGCTGCCAGAAGGCACGGACAGTTAAAACTAAAGTGATGACTCGAGAGTAAGGCCTGGAGATGATTGCAGTGGTGGGTTGCTACCAGTTCTCCCCAATTCGGAAGAGCCAGTAGTGGAAATCTTGACAGGAGAGTGAACCGGTTCTCTCCAAACATCAGCTGGGCCCTTCCCCCTGCCCCCACGCTACACCTACCTTCATTTTTAGCTCAGCTGTAAGGCACGGCAGAGTGGATTGCCATGCCTCAGCTGTTTTTTTAGTCAATGCACCTGCGTGAAGAGGAAGTTTGACCCGGTGATTGCACGCAAAGTGCGTGTGTGATGTGAACCCATGATAAAACTGGTTAGAACCCACCACTGGATGATTGGCCCCTCCCATAAGGCTTAAAAGAGAAGCAAAGGCACGTGGGCCCTTTGCAGGAAAGCAACATTGTTAATTCAGTTCCCAGTCGGCATCTCTGTTTGATTCTGGACTCTGTGTGGCTTTGCCAACTAGGTCTTTGGCAACGTGTCAAGGGACTCAGCTGTGAATGAACGTAATGCAGAGCTGTTGCAATAAAAGAAGTTTTTGGGACTACTCGAGTGTTTAAATGACTTAAATAGGTCACAACAGAAAGAGAAAACTTGAGAGTTTTGGAAATGAATGCTATATGGAACAAAACTGTGGCTTGAATCTGCTTTGGATACCACGAAGCCCCCTCCCAGAAGGTAACAAGGAAAACAGGCCGTGAAGAGGATTTGGGGTGGGAGTGGAGGGTTCTATTCCAAAACTTGAATTACTTACTTCCTGTGTGTCCCCATCCATAAACACTGCACGTGGTCCCATCTGGAATGGTGCAACCAGAAATGGGCAGACGGATAATTGCTACAGCGTTATTGCTTACCGCAGGTCTAAAAAAAAAAGGAGAACATGGACATGTGTAAGAATAAGTAGGTAAATTTAGCACATCTTTTCAAATCAGTTGAAAAAGTTAGATTCTTATGATTCATTGAATAATCAGCCAGATGTTAAGACTGGATTTGGCATTTTCATCCACTTATCGAGTTCTTCCCAAGGACCTGGGAAATGCAGATGTGGATGTTGCATGGTGTTCAAGGTATTGCCGCAGGATGTAAGCTGTATATTTGCAATGGGTAAATATGTTTCCTTCCAGTAGTTCGGCAGTTGCTGGCCCTAGTTGCTCAACCAGCAGTCCAAAGTCCTCCAGCTCACTGTTCACCAGATGTCCAGGAGGAGCCTATGACAATTCACCACAGCCAACTTGCTACAACCAACTCATCACAGCTAACTCACCACAGGCATCTCGCTGTGGGACGAGAGCCACACTAATATCAAACACATGGTGGAAGAGAATCATTAAAGAAAGGGGGGACAACGTGAAATGACAAAAATTAAAATATTTTTAATTTATTTTAAATAATTAAATCGAATTGTTAAATTGTCCCACGGCTAGTTGGCCATGGAGCGTTGGCTGTGGTAAGTTGGCCATGGCAAGTTGGTTGCAGTGACTTGGCTATGGCAAATTGTCCCATTCCAGTCCAGGACTTCCAACATTTAGAGCAGTGCTTGTTGACCTGAGTGACAACCGAGCGAGTAGAGGTGGCTGTAATTTACATCTCATCATATTTTTTTAAGGGCGAGACACTCTCTATTTGACTCCTCCGATGAGACTGGTCGAATATGATTGGACCTCCGACACAGCTCTCATCTTCTTCAAAGCATACAATCCCCACAACCACATCAACCTTTGCAGCAAAACTCCAAAAGGGATAATTATTAGACCCAAATGGAGGCCCATCCCTTCCAAAGACACTATAGACATTACGATGCCAAAGGTATGTGCGGAGGACGAGTATTCAAGAAATCAAAAAGGCAAGTCTTCCATTAACAGAATGTCAGAATAACAGAGTTGGAAGAGCAGCCCTTGGAGGTCTTCTAGTCCAACCCCCTGCTCCAGATTGAAACCCTATTCCATTTCCAGAGACTGGAAAGCCTCCGTGATGGAGCACTCACAACTTCTAAAGGTAAGCTGTTCCACTGTTTAATTGTTCTGTTAGAAAATTTCTCCTTATTTCTAGGTTGCTTCTCTCCTTAATTTGCAATTTTTTTACGATGTATATGCCGCCATTCTCCCGAAGGACTCAGGACTCATTAATTCCATCCATTGCTTCTTGTCCTGCCCTTCAGATGCTTTAGAGAATAGGTGGACCTCCATCTTCTTTGTGGCGGCCCATCAAATATTGGAAGCTATTATATCACCCCTAGTCCGTCTTTTAATCAAACCAGACATACCCAGTTCCTGCCACCGTTCCTCATATGTTTTAGCCTCTCGTCCCCTAATTATCTTTTATTGCTCTTCTCTGCACCCTTTGTGTGATGGTGAGTGACAATTTGACCTTTTGGACACACCTGGACAAAATGCCTCCATGGTTGCATGTGACTTAAAGCCTTCAGTTTCCTTCAGTACAGAGGTAGTATTGGACCGGTTCGCCTAAATCGGTAGCGGAAATCCCAGCTCTATCCCATCCTATTTAGGCATGTTGTTGTGGCCTGCCAGGAGCCTGTATGGATTGTAGCTGATTCTGACAGCGAGGAGGCTGGTGTGGTGCTGCGCCAGCAGCCTGTGCAGCTGGCACCCGAGTCAAACAATGAGGAGGCTGGTGAAGATGTGGTGCTAGAGGCAGGGATTCAGCCAGGGCGTTCAGAACCTCCAGGGGCTTCTTTAAGTGAAGAAGACAAAGAGGAGGAGCCTCTTCTCGATGCACGGATGCACACAGCTACCAAAAGGCAGGAGTAACTCCTCAGGAGGAGGTCTCCTCGAGAGTAAGACTTGGGGCTAATTAGCCACTCCCTTAGCCTATTTAAGGAGGAATGCCAACTGAAGCAAGTTGTAGGGAACAACCTTAGTTCATTCTCCTTCGCGTCTGGATTCTCTGCAAATTGCTTCTGGACTTTCTGCCAACCTTAGTAAGATTGTGATTATTTTATCTTTGTTTTCTTGAAGGCTGTTAAGGAAGTTTATTTGGAAAAGACTGAGTTATTTTAGTAAATTTAAGTTTTGTACAAATTTTGTGTGTGCTGTGTTCTTTGCGATCCATAGCTGGGGCACAACACATGTTTTTGAGGCTGGGCGCACGCGCAGAAGCGTGCGCACGGCAAACCGATAGTAACATAATGTGAATCCCACCGCTGCTTCAGTAGCATGGTTTCACCCTTCCATTAAATCCAACAAACAGAGAAATTGCCTATGAAATATTCGCAGAACTTCACCCCACCTGGAAAGTTTCAGTAAAACGATATCAGATCCTTCAGGCCCGTAGACCAACTGGGAAATATTCAGGACTTGCTTATGCTTTTCTTCGTGAGCTCTTTCCACATTATGGATTCCAAGCCAAGCCTGATAGTCTTTGAGATTATGCCTAAAGAAAGCAAACACAATTAGTTTAATGGGTCAATAGAAAAATTAATAAACCAGGATGGAAGTTAGATTAGATAAGCTTGCTCTGCTTATTTGCTCCACAGACTGCTCGCTCTGCTTATTTGCTTTGCTTTGCCGTGATCTATTTAGATAACCATTGCTCGATTTAAACATAGGTAGCTAAAGCAGGGGTCAGTTCATCTCCCAAAGAAAATAAATCACTGAATTCATGAGGTTATTGCCATATTTTAGTCTCCTAAAGTAGAGACTGGAACTGTTCCAGCGGTTCACGCTGTGAAAACGGTGCCATCTGGACGAACCTCTTGGGTTTTTACTCTGAACAGACGTTGAACTATAACAATAGTTTGCAAATAGTTCAAATCCTCCCATTATTGAATCAAAACATGTCCAATTCCTAGGTTGCACCTCACCAAGGAAAAGGAGACCTTCTCCACATATGGGTCCATCTAGAAAAGCAGAATGTTTCTAAGAAAATTCACCAAAACGTGACCCTTACAAGAGCCTCACTTGACATGACCCACACCTGACCCATCACAAGATTCACAAGATCAATCACACAACTCTCACTTGAGGTGATCCACACCTGACCCATCACAAGACCTTCATTTGACATGACCCACACCTGACCACCACCTGAATCACAAGATCCTCATTTGATGTGACCCACACCTGACCACCACCTGACCCATCACAAGACCTTCATTTGACATGACCCACACCTGACCATCACCTGACCCATCACAAGACCCTCATTTGATGTGACCCACACCTGACCCATTGCAAGGTTCTGTCCTAGGCTTCCCCAATAGCACGAAGTTGAGTCCTCATTCCGATAAACTCCTTTTATTTAATGTACAGTGAATTCCTCTCCAGCAAAGTCTTTCCTCTCCCACAGTCTTTGAAGATAGTTCCTGATTACCGACCTTGATCAGGCTTGGAGAATGGCCACGCCGAGATCTTTCAGACACTGCAATACTTGGCAAGAATGCAGGAATGAACTAATTGTCTCTTCCAAACTCCACTCCCCTTTCACTCCTCTTTTATTCCCTCTGGGAAGGGCCATTCATTGTCCACCTGTGGCTTTACTCCAAGTTGACCCTTGTTCCTCAGCTGTTCCCTTCATCTGATAACTCTGTGCACGGGCACACTAGGAACAGGCTCCAGCTGTTCATCTGCCTCACTGATGTCTGACTCCGAAGGCAGCTGATAACTGGAATACGGCCCTGGCCCCCTCTCTGCCTCTGGCACACAGCGCTCATCAGAGCCCTCCCCAGACTCCAGGACTGGCCCATGTTCCTCCCCAACCTCCTCAGTGTCTGAATCTGCTGCCAGCTCTGCTGGTCGCTGA
Organism: Coluber constrictor foxii; assembly: GCA_038048745.1. NCBI lineage: Eukaryota > Metazoa > Chordata > Lepidosauria > Squamata > Colubridae > Coluber > Coluber constrictor. Next base: position 1,094,949 of record CM075964.1, on the reverse strand, counting down.
TGGGCCACAACAGCAAGACTTATTACAAGACTCATCACAAGACCCACAGTTGATATTACCCATACCTGACCCATTACAAGACCCTCACTTGACACAACCCACACCTAACCCATCACAAGACCATCACTTGATGTGACCCACACTAGGCCCATTACTAGATTCTTACTCAATGTGACCCTCCCATCACAAGTCCTACTAACCACACAAAGCCCTTATAAGCAGAAGAACACGGACACCGATCACCTCAAACCTCCGCTGAAGATGTTACCTATCCTGGTAATGAAATGTTTGGAAACCAACCCACAAGCCTGGAGAACGAACCTCCACCTTCATTCTCCACCCGAGCTACAGATATTCGCCACCATCACAAACTGAAATAACGGTTTTCTACTCAAATGCTCTGAATATTCCAGATTTGCATTGTATAAAACAGGTGTGTCAAACCTGATTTCATTGAGGGCAATATCAGAGTTGTGTTTGACCTTGGAGGGGCCAGGTGGGCATAGCCAGGATGGGTGTGACTCAGGGATGAAACCCAGCAGGTTCTAACAGGTTCTGGAGAACCGGTAGTGGAAATGTTGAGTAGTTCAGAGAACTGGCAAATACCACCTCTGGCTGGCCCCAGAGTGCGGTGGGAATGGAGATTTTGCAATATCCTTCTCCTACCATGCCCACCAAGCCACGCCCACAGAACTGGTAGGGAAAAATTTGGGATTTCACCCCTGGCGTGGCTAGCTTGGTGTCACTTATTGAGTCTCTGTTTTCGGCTGTGACAGTCTCCTGCAGCCCTCTGCCAGTGAAAACGAAGCTCAGGGAGGCTGTGTGTGGCCTACCTGGGCTCTGTTTTCGGCTACAACGGCCTCCTCAGGCTCTGTTTTTGCTGGCAGAGGTGTGCAAGAGACCGTTGCAGCTGAAAACAGAGCCTGGGAGGGCTGCGTGCGGCCCTCCCGAGGTCCGTTTTCACTGGCAGAGGCACTGCGAGCCAATCCTTCACTGTTTTCAGGGTGACCCCACGGGCCAGATCTAAGCACCCTGTAGGCCGTATCCGGCTCCCAGGCCTTGAGTTTGACGCCCCTGGTATAGAAGTTGGGAATAATTTAACCTTTCTCCCTCCCTTCCCACTGCCTTTTTTGTGACGTCAGAAATATCAACATTTCCACCCAAGGGCCAACTGAAAAAGGTTAGGATCCTAATGGAAGATCTTGTAAAAAAAAAAAAAAGTGAAATAGATACCGAGAAAGGAAACACTGTTTAGCTGTCAGGACCCAATCTTCTTTCACCAGTGAACCGCCACAGAAATGTCTGCCTCTGCTGGAGAAACCAAGGAACGAACAATTATTTGGGGGCCAATCTGCTAATATAAACTTCACATTTATATCCTGCAGTAGTCCTCGATTTACGACAATGGGAGCCAAAACCTCTGTTCCTAAGTGAGACGGCTAAGTGAAAGTTTCCCCCCATTTTATGACCTTTCTTCCCATGTTGTTAAGTGAATCCCTGCAGTTGCTAAGTTACTGAAACAGTTGGCTTTCCCATTGACATTGCTTATCAGAATGCCACAAAAAGGAATCACATGACCCTGGGACACTGCAACCATCATAAATAGGAGTCTGTTTGCCAAGCATTTTTGATCCCTGGGGAAGATAAAATGGTCATAAGTGTGGGGGAAAGAAACAGTCATTAAGTGACATTTTTTTCAATGCCATTGTAATTTTGAACAGTCACTAAACGAACTGTTGTAAGTTGAAGACTACATGCATTACATTTTACTTTAGCCACAGATGGACGCAGATTTTGCTTGGATATGTCTGGAGGAATGTAAACAATACGTTGGTTATTTGACGTCAACCAAGAGGACAATTTTAATGTCCAAAATTTAAGATGGCGCTGCTAATTCGGATTCCTGGACAGAACTAGACAATACGCAAGGCATAAATTGAGAAAGGATTGGAATAGTCCATATGCAGACCTGAGAAACAATCCTTGGATTGTTGGCTTCCCAAGAGCATGAAGCAGATTTCTTGTCCTGACAAAAAACCCTTTTTATGAAGTGACTGTGAATTCCTCTCATTCACATCCAGCAAAGTCTTTCAAGGGAGAATTTACAGTCGCAGACCGTATCTGCCTTGGAGAGCTGCCAGGCCGATATCTTCAAAACTTGGTAAGGAGTCTCGGTGAGTCAGGAACCAATTTTTTATTTTTTATTTTTTTTAGATTTATATAGATTTATATTAAGCGAACTAATTGTCTCCTGCAAACTCCACTCCCCTTTCGCTCCTCTTTTATTCTCTCTGGGAGGGGCCCTTCATTGTCCACCTGTGGCTTTACTCCTGAGTTGACCCTTGTTCTTTAACTGTTCCCTTCGTCTGGCAACTCTGAGCATGCGCACACTGGGAACAGGCACCAGCTGTTCGTCTGCCTCACTGATGTCTGACTCTGAAGGCAGCTGATAACTGGCATACGGCCCTGGCCCCCTCTCTGCCTCCGACGCAGAGCCCTCATCAGAGCCTTCCCCAGACTCCAGAACTGGCCCATGTTCCTCCCGAACCTCCTCACTGTCTGAATCTGCTTCCAGCTCCTCTGGCCGCTAATGGGCCACAACAGAACAATTGGCTTCTTGAAGGAAGAATGTGAAGAACTGTAACTAAGACACAATCATTAACTGGCATTTCTAAATCCCAAAAAAATCATCTGATACACAATGTTACAACCCCGGTGGGAATCAACATAGAGAAGAAAGCTGAGCCTCGGTTCTCACCTGTCTTTCAAGCTGACCATCCAACCTTTATCAGGTTGTGTAGGGATTCCATTAACAACTCTGAGATGCTTCGTCGAAGCACAAGGGATGATGGGAACTGGAATATTGATAATTGATCGGTTACGTAGAATCCCCAAATGAAAATTCACCACTTTATAGAACTTATGTTCAAACTTCTAAAAACTAATAAATAACCAAAGACATTTGGTTATATATTCCGCCTATAATATATACATATATATTCTGTAAGCCTTTAACCCCTCCAATGACCACCACCATGTACTGGTAGTTCTTATTGGAATAAGAAAAAGATAACCAACCATAGCATACAGTTAAAATATTTTTTAGACAGTATGAGTGAAAAAAAGAGTTGTTATTGCATCATAAGGAAAATAATGAGATAATCTTGTTTACAGTCTTCTCAATTACACCAGGTTCTATATTTTCTAGTTTATTGGACTAACATAAAGGCCATTTAGGATTAGATCCATAACCAAGCCCAGTCATTAAAAAAATCATCATCATCACCACATTGCAGTGGAATTATTTTCTTGAGTCAATGTGTCAGGCACAAGTAAATACATTTTCATCTATGAGATAGCCCAGAAGTGCTTTGTCAAAAGGCAACTGGACTTTGTTTTTCTTTGAAGAGGTTTCACTTCTCATCCAAGAAGCTTCTTCAGTTTTGACTGAATGGTGGATGAAAGGATTTCTATTCCTTGAAGTCATCTGATTGTTAGTACTCTTTCTGAGATTTGCTGGGATAGATAGATAGATAGATAGATAGATAGATAGATAGATAGATAGATAGATAGACAGACAGACAGACAGACAGACAGACAGACAGACAGACAGACAGGGTAATGGATGGATGGATGACTGAGAGAGAGATGGATGGATGGATGGATGGATGGATGGATGGATGGATGGATGGATGATTGAGAGAGAGATGGATGGATGGATAGATAGATGGATGATTGAGAGAGAGATGGCTGGATGGATAGATGTATGAGAGAGAGAGAGAGAATCAAGAGAGAGAATGAAAGAGAGAGAATGGCAGGTAGAGAGAGAATAGATATGGAGATGGATGGATGGATGGATGGATGGATGGATGGATGGAGAGAGAGATGGCTAGATGGATGAGAGAGAGAGAGAGAGAGAATCAAGAAAGAGAATGAAAGAGAGAGAATGGCAGGTAGGTGGAGAGAGAGAGAGAATAGATATGTAGATGGATGGATGGACAGACAGACATGGATGGATGGATGGAACCTTCTTGGGACTGCTGAAAGGACTGTTTTGTAAAAGGAGATATGTGGTGTCAGCTCTCTCCTCTTCTGTTGAGAGAGACCCTTTCAATCTCAATGTAGATGGCCTCTTTGACCCCTCTTTCAAACTAGCAGTCCTCTCTGTCCAGAATGTGGACTTCCATTCGCCACCATCCAGTCAGAGCTGAAGAAGCTCCTTTTCGTCTTCAAGGAAAAACAAAACAAAAGCCCAGTTGCCTCTTGAAAAAGCACCTTTGGGACAACCATGACCTGGATGACTGAGAATCTCCATAGACATTCATCCATGAGATAATGTCATTATTTGGGTCATCCTTCACCACCACCGCTCCCGGACAACCCCATCATGGAAGCTTTTGATTACTTACTGTCTAAACTGCTCATCATAGAAACTGGATCATTGTCACCTAAAGAGACAACACAATGCAATCACGTTGGGATAACTTTTAATAAAGACACTTCATTTAACGACAACAAAACACGTCATGCAAATGAGAGCTCTCTACTGCCTTGTCCTGTGACAAACGTTCAACAATCCCTTCTTTCATCAATACAGGAAGTCCTCAACTTATGACCACAATTGAGCCCAACATTTCTGTTGTTAAGGGAGATATTTGAGTTTTGCCCCATTTTACGACCTTATAAGCCTTAGTTCTATTGCTATCTCTGTCGTGGTGGCGCAGTGGTTAGAATGCAATATTGCAAGCTAACTCTGCCCACTGCCAGCAGTTCGATCCTGACCAGCTCAAGGTTGACTCAGCCTTCCCTCCTTCCGAGGTCGGTAAAATGAAGTCCCAGATTGTTGGGGGCAATTATGCTGACTTTGTAAACTGCTTAGAGAGGGCTGTAAAGCACTGTGAAGCGGTATATAAATCTAAGCGTTATTGCTAGTGCTAACTTACTAGCTGCTAAACTGTTTCTCCTCCGTGGAGTATCTCAAAATGTGAAGATTTTAAATAATGGGGAGAGTGGGGGGCTTTGTACAACAAATAGTAGGTGCTTTTTCAGGAGGCAACTGGACTTAGTTGTTTTTTTTTAAAATTTAATTTATATGCCGCCCTTCTCCAGAGACTCAGGGCGGCTTACAATGCGTTAAGCAATAGCCTTCATACTTTTGTATATTTATACAAAGCTTATTGCCCCCACAAACTGGGTCCTCAATTGACCTACCTTAGAAAGGATGGAAAGCTGAGTCAACCTTGAGCCTGGTGAGATTCGAACTTACTAATTGCAGACAGCCGGAATTAATCACAATGCTTTTAGTCTGCTGAGCTATCCAGGCTCAGTGGAATGTTTTGAAAACATCCCACTACTAATCCAAGAAGCTTCTTTAGCTGAAAGTCCAATTGCCTCCTGAAAAAGCACCTTTGGGATAACCATGGCCTGAATGACTGAGAATCTCTACAGACTTTTAATAAATAGTAGTATTGTTTGTCCAGAGTAGGGGTGGTATTCATAAACATGCCTAAATAGGACGGCATAGAGCTGGGATGGATGGGTGGGGCAGGCTTACCCACCATTTCCGCTATCTGAATGCCACCTCTGGTCTAGAGCCACTGCTAACAGCAATGATGTCAAAAAGAACCACACCACATCATGATGTCATAAAGTAAATGCATTCTTGCATATTTTCATCCTTGCCATAAGAAATAGCCCTTACTTGAGGGGATCAACAACCACAAGGCATAATTCTGATCGTTACTATGCCTTTTAATTTGGCAATTCCATGACTTTTGGAGTGACCCAAATACGTACATCTAGATATACGACAGTAGTCCCAAGGCATTTTAGGATTGCTGGTGTAGCACCAAGGGCCGTGAGCATCGTCATCTGGATTGCGGCAATAATTTTTCTTCACCTTGCTTATATCTAGGTCTTTATATATGGGGAGGTGCCTAGAAGGGGGAGAAAAAAACACAACCCTAAGATTACCACTTTTTCAGAAGTATATACTATATTTTTCGGAGTATAAAACACACCAAAGTTTAAGACGCACCTACCTTTTTTTGGTGAGGAAAAGAAGAAAAAGAAATCTGCCTCTGCCTCTGAGCAATTTTACCTCGTTGCAGCAAACAGCCTGCTTTACTTTCATTTTCGTTTTCAGCATAGCTCGATTAGCACAAGAAAAAAACAAAATCTGCTCCCAGCAATTTACCTCTTTGCAGCAAGCAGCAGAGGCCCGCGCAAAACAGCTGAGAGTCGGGAGGCCTTAGGCTGTGCTGAAGCTGAAAGGAGCTGTTTCTTCTCGCTGCTTGCTGCAAGGAGATAAACTGCTGGGATGCAGAGGCCAAACGGTGGGGGCCAGTGGGTGGGTGAGGCTACAATCGGTGTATAAGATGCACCTAAACTTTCACTCCCTTTTTTTGGGGGGGAGGTGCATCTTATACTCTGAAAAATACGGTAAGTTATTGCAGAAATGTAGACCTTATTGTCCTAACTGTAGGAGAAAGAACTGGGGGAGAGGGACGCGTGGGAGTGTGTGAAAAGATGAATCAGCCTGTGTTTCTTATACTCTTGGAAGAAGAAATTGGAAGTCATCCTTTTGTATATATCTTTGTTTTCCTTTCTTCTTCTTCTTTATATCTTTCTGCCCCTCTATTTCTACCTCTCCTTTTCCTCTTTCTCTCTCTTCCTGATTATTAGTTTACTCTAGTTTTCATGTGTAAGTTTTTTAAAAAGTTACTAGAATGATTACAGAAACAGAAGTACACTGTCACAATGGAGTTAATGAACCTTGCTGGCTTTTGAGACAACGTTACATAAAAGCATGATGAAAAGCTATTTGTAAAATCCAAGGACCGCAGAAGCCAGAGGAAAACTGGGACAGAAGCATTAGAAATTAAGAGTGACAAAACATGCCACTTGTTGTATAACCACGAACTTCAAAAAATATTTATTGAAAGGCAGATGTGCACACATCGTGTGCTTTTGGAGATGGAAAACAATAAAACAGCAAAATCCTTCCCCACAAATAGAAGGCAGATTAAATTCAATGCTTCTATCCTACCAAAGGAGAACCAAAATTTATGAAGCCACTTCTCACATTGCAGGCCAAGATGTTATGTTTGGGGGAAAAATATAAATGCATGTGTCTTAGAAGTGAGTGCGTCTTGGTCTGAGTGTGGTGAAAGAATTGTGAGTCAGCTTTCATAAGTGTACCAGAAAACCCCGCAAAAGAACACTGTGTATTCAGAAGTATATTTATGTAAAGGCAGCTCAGTTGAACATTGCATTAAGGAAGGATTAGCTTTGTCCCAACCACATTCAAGAAGACGGTTGCATTTAATTCAGAGAGACCTGGATTTCCAAGATAGCTAAATCTGAAATAAACCTAGATTAATTCTGGTTTGTCACAGAGGAATGAGCAAATAGGATGTAGACCTCTCGTCTGCTTTAGTTTCCTTGGAGAAATGCTGAAATGTTGTCATAATAAGCAAGCTGGATGTGATACACAGCCTTTGTTCAAAAAGATTCACCAACAAGGGCCTGGTGGCTCAGCAGACTAAAGCATTGTGATTAACCCCAGCTGTCTGCAATTACTGTAAATTCGAATCTCACCAGGCTCAAGGCTGACTCAGCCTTCCATCCTTTCTAAAGTAGGTAAATTGAGGACCCAGTTTGTGGGGGCAATAAGCTGACTTTGTATAAATATACAAAAGTATGAAGGCTATTGCTTAATGCATTGTAAGCCGCCCTGAGTCTCCGGAGAAGGGCGGCATATAAATCAAATAAAAAAAAAATCCTACTCAAAAGAGGAAATGCAGCATGGTGGATACTAAAGTTTTTGCAATGTTTTAATGCTCCTGTACTCATTGCTTTATTTTGCTTTTTAAGATTTTAATTGTATAACATGTTTCTGAATTGTGAGCCACCCAGAGCTGTTTGCTGAAATGGACGGCTATAGAAATCAAATATATATAGGAGAAAGAGACGGGGGGGGGGGGAGGGAGAGAGAGGCAGGCAGGCAGGCAAATTAGATTAATGATAGATCATAGAGAGAGAGATGATAGAGAGAGAGAAAGAGAGAGAGTTGACAGACAGACAGACAGACAGACAGACAGACAGATAGATAGACAGACAGTCAGACAGATAGATGATTGAGTGATGATAGAAAGAGAGATGATAGAGAGATAGACAGAGATAGATCATAGAATAAATAGATAGATGATAAATAGATGATAGAGAGATAGATGGTAGAGAGATAATAGAGAGAGATGATAGACAGATAAATGGTAGGTAGGTAGGTAGAGAGATGATAGAGAGAGAGATAGGTGAGGGATAGATAGATGAGAGTGAGAGAGATGATAGACAGATAAATGATAAAGAGATAGAGATAGAGAGACAAATAGACAGACAGACAGATATGTGTGTCAGTGGTGAGTTTCAAATTTTTTTACTACCAGTTCTGTGGGTATGGCTTGGTGGGAGTGGCATGGGAAGGATACTGTAAAATCTCCATTCCCACCCCACTCCAGGGGAAGGATACTGTAAAATCTCCTTTCCCTTCCCAATCCAGGAGAAGGTTAGTGCAAAATCCCCATTTCCTCCCGATCAGCTGGGACTCGGGAGGCAGAGAATAGATGGGGGTGGGGCCATACAGAATTTTTACTGCAAATTCTCCGAACTACTCAAAATTTTCCGCTACTGGTTCTCCAGAACTGGTCAGAACCTGCTGAAACCCACCTCTGGTGTGTGGGTGGGTGTGTGTGTGTATGAGAGAGAGAGAGAGAGACAGAGAGAGAGACAGAGAGAGAAACAGAGAGAGAGAGAGAGAGAGATAGGCAGGCATAGAAACAGCAGACAGATAATTTTCAGAAACCCTCAAGTAGATGCTAGGTAAGGAGAAATCTCACAAGTATTTAGAAGACTGCAATCTTTCAAGTTTTGTAAAAAGAATTCTTACAAGAGAGCCATAGTGGCGCAGTGGTTAGAATGCAGTATTGCAGGCTAACTCTGCCCACTGTCAGCAGTTCGATCCTGACTGACTCAAGGTTGACTCAGCCTTCTGTCCTTCTGAGGTGGGTAAAATGAGGACCCAGATGGTTGAGGGCAAGAGGCTGACTCTGCAAAACCGCTTAGAGAGGGTTGTAAAGCACTGTGAAATGGTGTATAAATCTAATGCTAATGCTATTACTAATCTCCCTTGATTTCCTAGGTAATTTATTTTAAAAAACAACCTTTTTAAGTAATTGCCTAAGATGACACGATGGCATTCTAAAAACTGTGAAAAGCGAATTTGGAGTTGACTATAGAATTTAATTAACTCTTCCTAAATCTCTTGCCCCTTATCACATAATCAGAACATTTTTCTTAACACAACCATCCCATCTGTAATATCTATCTATCTATCTATCTATCTATCTATCTATCTATCTATCTATCTATCTATCTATCTATCTATCTATCTATCTATCTATCTATCATCTATTAATTAGAAAGAAAATAAAGCTAAAATCGGAGAATCTGAAACCTGGAAGACATTTATTTGCACGATATGCTACACTATTCCAACCCTGTCAAGGAGGGGAAATATAACTTTTAATTAATTCTGTACATACCTTCTTAAATCTTGGATGTTTTTATCCCACATGGAACAAGTCAAGCCAAACCGTGTCTGGGCTAAATTGCCCATATAATTCGTCCCGTTTCCTCGAAAGCAATCTGTGTGTTTTGGTTTAAAAGAAAAATTCAGGTTGTTAAAAGGAACTCAGGTATTACCATTGCTGCCATTTGAGAGAAAAGAAATTCTTTCTGGATCTTCCTTAACGCCAGTTCGAAAATGTTTAAAATGTAAGGTATACCTTAGGCTGTGCAAATTCATATAACATAGAAATACAGACCAATGGATACTTCAATAGGACATAGGTATGAATGTGTAAAAATCCATAGGTAGATGGGTACAAGAAATGTCAGAATAACTGAATACAGAGTTATTTAGTCCAAAAACAGAATTATCTAATCCAACCTCCCACTCAGGCAGGAAAGCCGATATTGGGTGTCAGCAACCCGAGGCTCCAGAGCCTTATGTGGCTCCTTTTTCTCCCTGCTGTGGCTCCCTATCAGCTGAACCCACCACTGGCTGGCCCCACTCCTCACCTTCCCCTTCCAGTCTCTCCTCGCCTGGCCTAAGAGAGAGGAGAGAGACAGAGAAAGAAGACACACACAGAGAGATACCTGTTTCCCACAGAAAACACTGGGAGCCACAAAACCTGGGTAGGCGTGGCTGGGTGCGTGTCATGCGACTGGGTGGGAATGAGTGACGTTGAGTTGGCTACACCCACCCAAGTTTTGTGGCTCCCGGTGTTTTCTTTTTGGTGGGAAATGGATACAAATGGCTCTTTTGAGTGTTTAAGGTTGCAGACCCCTGGCCTATACCGTTTCAGAAAAATGGCTGTCTAATCTCTTCTTAAAAACTTCCAGTGATGGAGAAGGAAGGAAGGAAGGAAGGAAGGAAGGAAGGAAGGAAGGAAGGAAGGAAGGAAGGAAGGAAGGAAGGAAGGAAGGAAGGAAGGAAGGAAGGAAGGAAGGAAGGAAAACAGCATAACAGAATAATAGAGTTGGAAAGGACCTTGGAGGTCTTTCTTGTAGTCCAACCCCTTCCTCAAGCAGGAGACCCTCTACCGTTTCAGACAAATGGTTGTCCAATCTCTTCTTAAAAGCCTCCAGTGATGGAACATCCACCAACTTCTGGAGGCAAATTGTTCCACTGATTCATTGTTCTGTCAGGAAATCCCTCCTTAGTTCCATAGTCACGTATTCCACCTTTAATAACGGAACGTGTTACGTGACTCAGCAAGAGGATACTTATTCTTACGTAGCACATCAGAAACAGCAGACAATTCACGCTGCCTTTCTGACGACCAAGTCAATTCAAGCCTTGATTTGATGCTGCAATTTCCAGCTCCTTAAAATCTGCATCTTTGCCCCAATCATGCTTAATTGCATTAGTTTTATACAGAATATAGAACGCAGAATAATGGGGACCTTGGAGGTCTTCTAAAGCAGGAAACCGTAAACAATTCCAGAGAAATGGTTGTCCAATCTCTTCTTAAAAATCTCTAGTGATGCAGCAACCGACAACTTCTGGAGGCCACGATTAATTGTTCTAATTGATGAATAGGTCTGGAGCTCAATAAATATTTCTCAAGATGTAAATAAAGAATCCGGGAATAAGGAGGTGACTTCTTCTTGCCATCTCCTGCAGATGGACTGGAGATGTTTTAGTTTAAATGGTCCTTCGTTGACAAGATCAGCTAATGCATTCGCATATTTGAAATCTGCCAGCGTTTCTTCAGCACTGCAGTTTAAGTCCAGATGTTTCCAACCCCCTGGAGCAGTAACGGAGGGGCCTTAAGCTTGTAGGAGTGCCGCTGCTTATTTGTTAAAACTCGGAGACCACCAGCTAGATAAAAAGAATCCCCTGAGTCAACTTTGGTTCTTGATGACTTTGTAGGCAGGCCTACGAAGCTTTTTTGGCATCACTCCAGAAGTGGCATCACTCCAGAAGTGAATTACCCATGCCTTCTTCCCCAATGTTTATTTTTTTTTAAAAAAAAATATTACTTTAATCTGGGATTTTCGGGTTTCCCCTGAAAGTAGCTAAGTCTAACCCTGCTTAACTTTTTCAACTTCAGTCAAGATTTGGGTAGATGCTGCCATCAGCTATCACTAAAAAAGGAAAGACTCTATAAAGTTTCTCAAAATTGGGGACTTGAAGCATTCCTCATGGTGCTGGCTGGGAAATTCCCTTCCTTCCTTCCTTCCTTCCTTCCTTCCTTCCTTCCTTCCTTCCTTCCTTCCTTCCCTCCCTCCCTCCTTCCCTCCCTCCCTCCCTCCATCCCTAATTCCTTCCTTCCTTCCTTCCTTCCTTCCCTCCCTCCCTCCTTCCCTCCCTCCATCCCTAATTCCTTCCTTCCTTCCTTCCTTCCCTCCCTCCCTAGTTCGTTCCTTCCTTCCTTCCTTCCTTCCTTCCTTCCTTCCTTCCCTCCTTCCCTCCCTCCCTAGTTCCTTCCTTCCTTCTTTCCTTCCCTCCCTCCTTCCCTCCCTCCCTAGTTCCTTCCTTCCTTTCTTCCTTCCCTCCCTCCCTCCCTCCCTCCCTCCCTAGTTCCTTCCTTCCTTCCTTCCTTCCTTCCTTCCCTCCCTCCCTCCCTAGTTCCTTCCTTCCTTCCTTCCTTCCTTCCTTCCTTCCTTCCTTCCTTCCTTCCTTCCTTCCTTCCTTCCTTCCTTCCTTCCTTCTGTTAGAATGCAGCATTGCAGGCTAATTCTCCCAACTGCCAGTAGTACAATCCTGACCAACTCAAGATCGATTCAGCTTTCTATCCTTCTGAGGTCAGTAAAATGAGGACCCAGATAGTTATGGGCAAGGTGCTGACTCTGTAAACCACTTAGAGAGGGCTGTCTAAGTGCTATTGCTATTATTTTAAATTTTTCCTATCTACGTAGCAGGTGTTACCTTTTTCAGTGGATGCGTTACATTTTGGAATTTGGGAACAATCTCCGATCCGAATATTCGGATTGGTCGTAAAACACCAGGGTACCTCAGCTCCATCTGGGTTTCGGCAATAGTTCTCTCTCAGATCCCTGCGAAAAAATGAGGAGATGATAAATATGCTAACATATGTCTGGAAAACTGCTGTGTTTCTCCCCCATAAGAAAAGTTACTTGATAACCGTGTCACTAACTCGATTCTGCAGAAAAAAATAAATGTGTTAAAACAACAATAGCAAGTGTGCACCGACACACAGACACACATTTTGGTAAAACAGGAAATTCCAAATGCTAGACAGCTACTAAAATTATTTCAATTCGTAGTAAATAGGGCCTTTGGCAACATGGACAGAAATAGTTCCATTTCATACATTCGTAACCAGAAACTGTAAAACCAGCACGGCCCAAGATGCTTAAAATATCTGAGATATATCCGAGATCTGTATGCTATCTGACTCTTAATAGATGAGGATTTTATTTATTTTTATTTACTTTATTAGTTTTTACAAATAACTCAAGGTGGCAAACACATCCAATATTCTTCCTCCTCCTGTTTTCCTCACAACAATCCTGTAAGGTGGGCTGGGCGGAGAGAGAGAGGGAATGGCCCAAAGTCACCCAGCTGGCTTTCATATAGCTAAGGCAGGACTAGAACTCATGGACTCCTGATGTTTAACTGGTGCCTTACCCACTAGACAAGACTACTTCATATATACAGTCGAGGAGACGCAAACTCATTGGTAGCTTCACATTGCAATGAACAAGCATACATCCAATTTCGCAGCTACTAAGATTGTTGGCCGAGCAGGTACAAAAATAGCCAGGGAAATAATTGAAACCTGGAAAATAGGTCCCTTGTTAGTCAACCGGAGTTCTGATTTACCACCAACTTATCAAATACTTAGGAGACGAGGGCTTGACAGCACAAGGAAATAACAACAACAACAGCCAATCACCAGCCATCAACACACCAGTCAACCAAAAGGAAGGCACATTATCAATACAACTCACAGAATAGCCCAAAGCACATATTCCAGTAGAAGTTCTCATGCTCCTGTTGTGACCTAGGCTCACTTAGTCTTACAAGACACATTTAGTCTTAAACAAACCTATTTTATTATAACAGCTGAGAATTACTTCATTCCCAGCTTAGTCCAAATTAATTCCAAAACAAGTCCTTCAGAAAAAGTCCTTTGGGCTTATCACAAAACTTTATCTTCTTTGGCACCCTGCCAAAGGCCTTTCTTGGCAAAGCCCCACGAAGTTCAGAAACAAGAGATGTCGACTGGAAACAGATTTAGCAACGTTGCTTTCCTACAAAGAGCCAAAAAACCTTTGCTGCTTTTTTAAGCCTTATGGGAGGGGCCAATCATCTCCTGGCCTTACTCTTGAGTCATCCTTTTTTGCTTTACCTGCTCTTGCCTTATGGCAGCTCTGCACATGCGTGCACCAGGAACAGGCTCCTCCTGTTCCTCTGCCTCTCTGCTGTCCGCCTCTGGAGGCTCCGGACTCCACACATCACTCCCAGATGGCCCTGGACCCATCTCTGCCTCTGACGCAGAGCCCTCATCTGGGGCTTCCCCAGATTCCAGGATTCGCCCATGGTCCTCCCCAGTGTCCTCACTGTCCGACTCCGGTGCCAGCTCCGTGGGCTGCTGGTGGACCGAGCTTTCGAATTCCAGCACGAATTCGAAAGCTCGGAAGACTAAAACTCTGGTACCGGTGACCGACCCAGATTGGATCTTGCAAGATTATCCCGGGACACGTATATTTGCCTTCATTCGTAATATGTCTATGTATGTTTTCCAGATAACCAGTACTAGGAATGGAGCCTAGAACAACAGCAACTTAAGAACTGGTGTTACACTAATTTTTGGCTTATTGCAAAAGCTTCCACTCAAACTTCAACCACATCTGAAATCGATTATTAATGCCAGCTGTTGGGTTTGCACTACTAAAATAAGCTTCCACCTATTGTTCTGAATGGATGTTCTTATTATAGAATCAGCCCCCGAGTTTTTAATCACTAATTGAATTAGGAAACCGGACCCTATTGTACAGAATATATGCCTTCAGAAATTTTATCCATGTGTTCCCCGAGTATCTAATCTTCGGGGAAATCTCCTTAAAACAAACTCTCTGCTTATATTAAAAAGTATTGACCTCTGGAAAAATGCAAATATGACTGTCCATTTCCCCCACTGAATTTCAGTAGAGTTTTTCAGTTTGAAAGACTGTTTGGTCATCCCTCGAAGAAAAGTTGGTTGATGTATGGGTCTGTTCCCAACATCACATTTCCCCGTCTGCATTTTTGAAGAAATTGTAGCAAAAAAATCCATTGAAGATGACGAATGAGACTTCGTCAAAACGTTGCCAAGATACTTCCAATTTTACGCGGGAGAAGACCCGAATAACCAAAGACTTATCTACAAACACCCGCGAAAACCTCAGAAAACACACACACACACACACACATATCAACCTCTTCAGAGGTTGTAGAAAAAATGCTTTCAAAAGGCTCTGACGATCCCAGCTGAGTTGCCTGATCGGCAGAGGTTTTTAAAAGGAAAAGAGCCTCTGACGATCAGGCAAGTCAGCTGGGATCGTCAGAGCCTTTTGAAAGCATTTTTTTTACAACCTCTTCGCCGAAGAGGTTGTAGAAAAAATGGTTTTAAAAGTTTGTTTTTTTAAAAAATGACCACGCCCACATTATCCCCCATCAAGCCACGCCCACAGAACCGGTAGTAACAAATTTTAGATTTCACCACTGATATAGATAGATGATAGATAGATAGATAGATAGATAGATAGATAGATAGATAGATAGATAGATAGATAGATAGATGATAGGTAGGTAGGTAGGTAGGTAGGTAGGTAGGTAGGTAGGTAGGTAGATAGATAGATAGATAGATAGATAGATAGATAGATAGATAGATAGATAGATAGATGATAGATAGATAGATAATTTTATCCACCCTGTCCAGGTAGTCAACTGCCTGAGCAAAGTTAGAACACCAAGGCCCTACTTTGTTTCTTGCATGCTTCCAAAAGTTTCTTGGGGTTAAAAAAAGGATGTATAGAGGATAGACCCATACTAATAAGTACAATTTATGAAATTTGGCTTACTATGACAAGGAGGAGAAACGCTGTCGGGTTTGTATATGCTTTTCTTGAAGGCAAAGCGTTACACATACTTGGCTGAACTCTTCAAATTGCTCACTCCAGTCCTCCATGATTGATTGAAGCAGGACAGTCTTCAGCGTAAAAGCCCATAGGACCACAAATGAGACTTCTATATCCTCAATTGCTTTGCACATTTAATCTGAAAGTAAGGTCTACAGAAACTCATGGAATTTACTGAGCGGAACAGAACCCCAGTGAAAAGGATCAAATTTTGTGACCTGAACACAGGGCTCCAACTCCTCGTTTTATTCCTGCATGCAAACATCATCAATCTAAAATCTGGGTTTTTCACTTTTCTAAGAAAGTCTCCAGTTTATGGTGAGAATTACTCCCTCAAACCAATCTGAAGTCCTGCTGTCTTATGATGCTTTCTTGGCAACCGGTACCATCCAGCCTGAGTCCAGGATTTTGCCTTTTTTTTTTTTTAATTTCCCTATAATTCAGAAATTTTCTGGTGGTGGTCCTTCATTCAAGGATTAACCAGGTCTGGCTAGGTTTCATGTTTTTGGGATCAGTCAAGGTTGACTTGAGTTTTATCGCTTGTTCTGGATAATTTTCTAACAATTATATTTCCACCATTCTAAGTTGAGAAGAGTTGCACAAACTACCTTTGGAACCGATTCACAAAACCAACCGAGCTGAGCCCCAGGGTGGTAGAACAAAAGTTGATAGTAAATACAGTGGTTGCATCATTGTAGAGTGTTGTATAAAATTGTAGACAAAGGTTGTATCGCTATATCATTACGAGCATCGATTAACTAATGGTTTGAGGCTGCCAGAAGAGCAAAAGCCAAAACTTTACATCTCTCTTAACACCCAAAATGGAAAAGGAGGAGGAGGAGGAGGAGGAAGAGGATGAAGAGGAAGATGAGGAGGAGGAGAAGGAGGAGGAGGAAGAAGAGGAGGAGGAGGATGGGAGGAGGAGGAGGAGGAGGAGGAGGAGGAAGGGGAAGGGGAAGGGAAAGGGGAAGGGGAAGGGGAAGAAGAAGTGGAAGAGAAAAGTAAGAGGAAGAACAGGAAGGAGGAGGAGAAAGGTGGAAGAAGAGAGAAACGGGAGAAGGGGAGAATGGAGAAAGGAGAAGGAGAGAAGAGAAGAAGAAGAAGAAGAGGAAAGCAGAGAAGGAGAAGGGAGAGAAGAGAGGAGGAGGAGGAAGAGGAGGGAGAAGAGGAGGGAGAAGAGGAAGAGGAAGAGGAAGAGGAAGAGGAAGAGGAAGAGGAAGAGGAAGAAGAAGAAGAAGAAGAAGAAGAAGAAGAAGAAGAAGAAGAAGAAGAAGAAGAAAGTAGTATCACTTCTCATGTTTTGAGTGGTAATTTTCTTTCTATTTTCTTTTAGTGTGGAATGAAGTAATTTTTACTATTGTTGTTAGACCTAAAATGGTGTCTTCCTGTTCTCAGGATTTCTCATCTGGCAGAAGTGAAGATAATTGCAAATAGACCTTCCAGCTATTCCCCACCCCACCCCACCCCCGAAAACAGCAACCCTAAAGAGGGGCTGCAAAATCAGTGAGACGAGTTGATCTGTAACTGTTTTTTTTTTAAAGTCTTCGAACCTAGAACAGTAGGAAACAAAGTTTGCAACACTGAGCTGAGCGTAAAACGTAAGAAGTGAGCATAATTAAATAATAAAGAATATATTCAGGATGCCAAAAAAACCCCAAAACAACCAAATCCAAAAAAGGCCCACCCAAAAAATTGTGCGTCGCCGTGCCATCCATTAAAAACAAACCATCAGGACAGCTTTGAATCAAACTCTTAGTTTTCTTTCAATGAGGATACGCTGGAGACGTAAGACCATACTTGCAGGTATTTTTTTTTATTTATAAACATACAAAAACCTAGAAACAGGTAGCAGATCCTCCATCAGGTTTCCCCAAGACTGATGTCAGGGTTCCGACAGATGCTCTAATTAAATCATGAGCTTCAAGCCAAGCTTCAAAAGAAATCCAGTTATTTATTAGGAGCAACATGTCGGCACGTACCCCAGTGAAGTCAGCTCTGACCCCACACAATTTACGACCCAATTATAACCTCGTTTCCCCCCTCCTCCCAAGGTGTGTCATAAATCACATTCTCCAACACGGACTGTAGAGATCACGCCCCTCCAGCTGTTGCAGGTATCCTGGGATACAGCCTTGAGAAAGGTATACATGGAATATGCTTCTGGTTGTGGCTCCCGTGCTGCTCTGTCAGTTTCCTTCCCTCCTGCTTATGGCAACCCAAGAGTAGGCCAGGGATGCTTTGCGAGTTGACAACCAATTTTTGAAAGGTTCCCCATGCCAGCCAGGATTGATTCCAACTCAAAAGTCCTTGCCTCCAAAATTCCAATGGAACGTTGCTTCCATTTCCATCTTTACCACTTTCTTTGACACTGTTTCTAAGCGAAACATTGCAGTTGTGACGTTAGCAACCAGGTTGTGAAATGAATCTGGCTTCCCCGTCAACGTTGCTTCTCGGAAGGTCATAATAAGGGGGATCACATGACACCCCCTCCGGGACACTGCCACCGTTATAAATATGGCCATGGGGATGCTGCAACGGTCAAGAGTCGCTCTTTCAAGCGCTGTTGTAAACTTTGAACAAGTTTACAACACTAAATGAAGTGTTGCAATTCAAGGACCACTTGTATTTGGATAATCATGGCTAGCTTATGTCTATCCATGATTTGTGAGTTATCGTTGGGAAAAGTAAAGACCAACTTTTGACAACTTTATGCCCTTCAAATATATTTAGACTTAAGGGTCTATAGTTCCCATATTTCCTGAACTTTCTAAAAAAAAAATATGGGAGCTAAAACCCTAAATTCCTGGAGGACACCAATTAGGAGAAGGAGATTAATTTATGTTTTGATTTGCTCCAACAAGATCATTCTTTTTCATGAATGAAGGCAAATATACGTGTCCCAGAACAATGTTGCAGGTTCCAACACCTTCTCTCTACTGTATTCATTCCGATGGAGAGAAGTTCCTGGAGGATGGGCTCCACCATGAGTCCAAAAGCTCAGAAGAGTCTGAGTCTCTGGTCCCAGTGACTGACCCAGGTTGGATTCTTTAACCTTCCAAATTCCGATGAATTTTGCTTTCCATAGAACGGACAAAAAATCCCAGCTCTCAGTAACATCTCTCCCCTTGATTCAAGCATCGTGAGATACCCGACATCCATCAATATGGACCTCTGGTCCCAGTGACCGACCCAGGTTGGATCCTTTAACCTTCCAAATTCGGATGCATCTTGCATTCCAAAGAACAGACAAAAATTCCCAGCTGTCGGTAACATCTTTCCCCTTGATTCAAGCGTCGTGAGATACCCGACATCCATCGGGTATCCATCAGGTATCCATCAATATCTCCCGCATCCAGAAGAGTGGCTTTTAATTTCACGATGTTTGCTAATTCCACTGCATTCAGCCCAGTTGAAAATCAATGACGAGGTCTTCAAATGGAGGAGTAGCTGATCAACAACTGGACAT
This sequence comes from Coluber constrictor foxii, assembly GCA_038048745.1. Lineage (NCBI taxonomy): Eukaryota > Metazoa > Chordata > Lepidosauria > Squamata > Colubridae > Coluber > Coluber constrictor. The sequence goes on along the minus strand of CM075964.1, from coordinate 1,075,772 downwards.
CATGTTCCATGGAAGGATGAGAAGATTCGAATGGAAGTCAGATGGCAACCATCGCGTCCTAAGATCTTCATTGGGGATGTAGACTAATGGCACAATGTTAAACTTGTGCATCCTGGAAAAAAGAAAACCCCCAAAAAAGGACAATAACTCTTGGATAAATTTCCCTGATTATGTAAAATTTGAATTAAAAATACTAGAAATGGCTACCACTGATGTTGCTGCCTAGTTGAGTAATTAAACATCTGAAAGAAAAACACCAAGCTCAGAGAGCACCAAGGACCCCCACATATCAACCAAGAAGCCATAAATATTATCTTCTATTGATGCTAGAACTTCTCCATCGCTTTGTCCCCAAAAGTGCTTTTTCAAAAGACAAGTGGACTTTGTGTTTCCATGAAGATGTTTCGCTCGTGAACTGAAGAAGCTTCTTGGATGAGAAGCAAAACATCTTCAAGGAAAAACCAAGGAAGTCCAGTTGTCTTCTGAAAAAGGACCTTTGAGACAACTATGACCTGGATGACCGAGAATCTCCATAGATATTCTCCATCATTTCCATTCTGGAGCTCTGGCGGTGTTATGTTATTAATTCTGGCTCACAATGGATGATGGGATAAGTGCCTTCAATCACACACTTGTGTTTTGGTGGGCATTCACTCCTCCACCTCCACCCTTTCTATCCAGAACCAGATTCTCAGAATTGAATTGAAATTTAAATGGGACAACCACAGATAAAGCCGAGAAAAGAACTCATACCAAACAGGCCCTGTAGTTAGTCCGCATCTTTCCATGATTTGCGTAAAACTCAAAAAATAAAATGGAGAATCCTATGGTGAACAATTGGAGCTTTTGATAAGACTAAAGCACTTATAACAAAAATAAAAAAAGTGGGATCTTCAATGCCCTGTGAGTTTGGTTGTTTCTCTTTGCTTTTCTTTTCTTTTTTGAACATAGAAATGTTTCAATTCTTATAAAATAAGAGAATGGTTGAAAAATATAGCTAAAATGGATTCTTGCTTTCAGTTAATAAATGCCAGAATTTCATCCAACCCGAAGAGCTTTATCAATTAGCTTTAATAATGTAGAAATATAATGTTTTACAGATGGCATTTAGATCCTAAAAAGCTAGCCTCTATGTATCCGAACTTGCAATCTAAGTATTGGAGATGTGATTGTGATGATGCCACTTATTATCATATATGGCGGACTTGTAAAAAAGTTAAAGCATTTTGGATAAAAATATGGTGGATTATCCAAAATATTCTTAAAAAGAAGATAAAGTTCACTCCACAGTTGTTTTTGTTGGGTGTAATTACAGATTGTAGGGTTATAGAGACTAAATTGATTTTAAATTTAATAACTGCAACTAGACTTTTGGTTGCATAATATTGGAAAAAGGAAGATCTGCCTACTATTGAAGAATGGACATTAAAAGTATCGAATTTAGCAGAAATGGCAAAAATTTCAGCATATTTGAAAGACTATTCACAAGAAAGATATGTATCGGAATGGAGAAGATGGATTGATTATATTCAAAACAAATATCGGACCAAAAAGTTTCAAATAGCTTATCAATGAATAGAAAAATTAAGAGTATTCATTTTTAATTAGGTAAAAGGGGAGTTAAAGTGTGAAGGGGGGGATAGGAGTCCATAGATAGCTAGCCTAGTTTAGTATATGATTGTTAATTGTTATACCCTGTATTTTGTTCCGGGAAGTTCGGGGTGGGGAGGGGAGGGTAAGGAAGTGGGGGGACGGGGAAGTATTTGAATTTTTTTTTGTAAAACTCTTTAATAAAAAAAATGTAGAAATATACATAAATAGAACTTTATTAGCCATACATTAACATTAACTCAAGTCTGGCAGAGAAACATTTCGAAAATTACATAAGCAACTTGTCAGAGGAAGTGGATATAACGGATAAAAACCATCCGTGTCTAAGACTTTGGACACAGAGCCTGATAAAATACGTTTGATGGCCTAGAACACTATTTCATAAACAGTTAGTCATCCATTAACTTTGATAGAAGTTCAGAAGAAAGAGGTGGAGAATGAATGCACATTTTTTTCTCTCTTCTAAGCAATGTGTTAGCTCTGTGTATGCTAGGTACTAATACAGGGATCATTTTATGAGCCCTTGTACATGAGATTAAATATTTAACAGAAATATCCATGGAGGAAAAATCGTTTTAATGTGTGAGTTCGATTGTTTTCTTAAGACACTGCATTACCCAACTGAGTAACATCATCATCCATTGGATAATGAGATGTCTGTAGGACAAACAACCAAGCTCAGAGCTACTCTATATATAAACAGGGAGCAAGTTACATTCACTAGCACTGATGCTATTACCTGGTTGGGAAAGGAAATGTTTGCAAGTCAACAGCCAAACTCACAGAGAACCAAGGACCCCTCGTTTTAACCTTGAGCGACTTCCATCTTGAGATGCTGTCTTCTACTGCTTAAAAATAACATTGCCTGCCCACTCTGCCAAAGAACCACACTTTCACAAAGTCATAACACATTAAGCCTCACTTACCGTCAAGCAAGACTCTGGCCGCTGTGATGTCCCGCTGAAGTTTGAAGATATGTGAGAACGAATCCTTTCACAAGAACCAGCCAATCAATTGAAGTCATGAAGAATGAAAAGTTGCAGAAGATCCTGGTTCCATACAACAAGAGCTTCTAGACAAGTAGCAATCCTAATTAGGATGGTGGAGCTTGCACTGTTTCACCTGACTTGTCTACAGGTGAACAGGTGTGACAGAATGAAGGTTCCTTCAGGCCCGCTAAGAAGCCAGTGATGAGGGGGAAGGCAAAGCTGCAGCTTCTCCCAAGATATGGAAAGATGGAGAAGAAGTGTCCAAGATCAGAAAAAAGAACACATTTCTTCACGTAGCTCTTGTGTAACAGCTCTCCCAGCTGGAGTCAACTGTGGGAATGTTGGTCCAAATATCTGCACGTACATACAGTCACCATATTGCCACTTAGAAGGCAGAGTGGCATGGTGGCCTAGTGGTGAAAACACTTGCCTCCCACTTGGAAGGTTGAGAGTTCAATCCTAGGTAGCGACAGACGTTTCTCTCCCAGGGCGTCAAGAAAAAAAAATCTGCTGTGAACTCTGCATAGGTGTCAGGAAGGGCAGCCAGCCAGCAAATGCTCATCTCCATCCAGTCACCCCAACTCTAACCCCAAATTAATTACAGGGTCGTAAAAAGGGAGTTTTATTGCCATTTACAAGACATACTACAAGAAGTCATTGTTCTGACCAAGGCTCCCTTAACAAGCAGGAATCAGGAATTGGTCCCAGCAAAACCTCTTTTATTTACACAATTGTGAATTATGTTCATTCACAGTCAGCAAGGTTTGTCCAAACAGTTTTTCAAAGGAATATTTCTCAAGACATCTTATCTCGTTTGGCAAGCTGCCATGTAACTGGTTTCCAACCGCAGTACAAGGCAAAACTTGGAACAGAGTCTTCAGAGTCACCGAACGAACGAATTGTTTCCTGCAAAAGCCCACTCCCCGTTTGCTCCTCTTTTGTTTCCTATGGGAGGGGCCAATCACTTCCAAGGTGTGGCTTTACTCCCAAGTCGACCCTGCTTTCTGAGTTGTTCTTGTCTTCTGACAGCTCTGTGCATGCGCACACTGGGAACAGGCTGCAGCTGTTCCTCTGCCTCGCTGCCTCTCTGCCTCTGACGCAGAGTTCTCGTCCGAGTTTTCCCCAGCCCCCTCCCCAATCTCCTCACTTTCCGACTCTGTTGCCAGCTCCACTGGCCGCTGACAGTCATCTGCTCAAGGAACTTGTCAGACATGGATTCAGAGAATACAACATATTTCTGCCGATATTATTGCCCTACACCAAATAACCCACAAAGATTGCAAATCGGATCAATCAACAAATCCATAATGTTAAAACACTACACAAGAAACAACTGGAGATCAGCCTCCCAACAGATACAACACCTGGAGAGAATTTGTCTCCTATAGCACAAATGACGTATCAGTTTGGGTTTTTATTCCTGTGTCACTCAACAACCGCAGTGATTCACTTAACCAATGTGGCAAAAGGATTTGTTGGTGATATCACTGTTGCCTGGAAGGTGCCCAGTTGGGGAGGTTCCTTTCACATCCCCATGAAGTTACTCATTGAAGTAGTGCCCATAAATCTGTTCGCGGTCCACCCACTTTCGAACTGGAGGTTAGCAGGAGCTGAAGCTTGTGACAGGAACTCACAACACAACGGGTTTCGAACGCGAGCCATGCATTCTCACCTTGTAAGCCATCACCCTCCATTGGTCAATTTGTTAAAGAAGTTTGTTGACAAAAGAGTTCCGAAAGACATAATAGCACTAATTTTTGCTCCTAGGGTTAGAGACCTTAACAATTGTTCTCCATATTGAGATCAATTACTCTTATCAAAGTTGTGTTACTCACTTGCACTTAAAGTTCTCCCGCGTGAAGTTATGTTGGTGAGGCACCTGAGAGTCCCAGCGTTGGCATTCAATCCCACTCCAGATGGTGTTCACGGTACCCCTGTAGCCTTCACCTTGTCCTTGTATGCAGTCGGTTGTTTCAATAACCGCCGTGGAGCTACGCACCACATTCTGAGCTAGAAAAAGAAAAAGGACAATGATTGTTTCTTTCTGATGAGTGGTGCGGTGGCCTAGAACCTATGAAACAAGGAAGAAGCAATGAGTCCATGAAGCAAGGAAGAAGGCAAGGAGTCCTACAAATGCCAGACGTCAGCAACGGCATACAAAACTCCACAAATTCAGTGTTTGTTCCTGACAAACGCCCCTTCCCCCAGCATCTCTTTAAGTCTCAGTCCCCAGGTGTGCCTTGTAAAGAAGGGCGGGGCACTATCTTCCCGAGTCGTCAGGTCAGTCTGTGCTGTTCCTGCCTCCTCTCCACTCTCCATGCTCAGGGATCAGGAGAAGGTGGTCCTTGCTCATCACCTGAGCTTTATCATTCTTCATTTCCACTGCCTGCCCTCCCTTGGTCGTCCTGTCCCCATTCCTCCCTGCTAACAAGCCGTCCCAATCCTGAGGGGCCCTGGGCTGACTCATCCTGCTCCTCCCCACATTCCTCCAAAGCCAATGAGACCATCCCCTTGACCTCCATTAGCCCCAGCTCCTACTTGTCCCCCTCCATGGATTCAGGCTCCGATGGGGACAGGACACTTTCTATGAGGGCCCTGTTTGTGTTTTGGGTGATTAAGGACTCCCACTTCAAAATGTAGGAAGTTAACGGAATTATGTGCCTGCTTGAGAATAATTAATCCCAAATGTTTAACTGGCCACACTGATCTGCATTTACACATGAAGCTGGTGCAAAGGAATCTGTTGTGGCCCGCCAGTGGCCAGTGGAGCTGGCAGCAGAGTCAGACAGTGAGGAGATTGGGGAGGAACTTGGGCCAGTCCTGGGGGCTGGGGAAAGCTCAGATGAAGGCTCTGCATCGGAGGCAGAGAGGAGGTCAAGGCCATCTGATAATTATGTGCAGCCTCCGGAGTCTGACAGTAGCGAGACAGAAGAACAGTGGGAGCCTGTTCCCAGTGTGTGCATGCGTAGAATTGCCAGACGATAAGAACAATTAAGAAAACAGGGTCAACTTGGGAGTAAGGCTTGGAGATGATTGGCCCCTTCCATAAAATATAACAAAGAGTGAACGGGACGTGAGCTTTTGCAGGAAGCAATTAGTTCATCTGGCTGATTCAAGATGTGAAAATTCTGTTTGTGACTCTGTGCCAAGTTTGGACTTGCCCCGCATCTGGAAATTAGCTCTCTGGCAGCATTCCACATGAGATAAGGTGGGTGTTGATAACCTTCCTCTGAAAGACTGTAGATCAAGCCTTGCGAACTATAAATGAAAGTAATTTACAGTCGGATGAATTAAAGAGGTTTGCCGGGATTAAGTTTGTGCTGTTTAATTTCTAAGGAAGTCTAGGTCAGAACAGGAATCCTTCAGGAGTAACATTTGCGACCGTAACCTCAATCCTAAACAAAGCAAATATATTAAACATATCTCTCTCCCTTGAGTTCAAAGAAATATACTGTGCAAAATTTTAAAGTCCTGAATTCCTCTTTGGGTAACTGCAAAACTTGGATCTCTGTGATACGGAAGTAACTCATCAAAGAACTCCTTGAAATTAATATTCTGAAAGAGTGATTAAGCTATTGTTTATGCACATCGAAGAACGGCCCAGCTTCTGCAAGATCTGATATCAAAATTCTCCACGGAGTAGTATGTTTGGAAGAAGCAGCACCAATTTCTAGGAGTAAAGATCTTTTTGGAGCATCCTGCAGTCTTAAGAGAAGGTTTATCATGGGATCCTTGAAAATGAGAGTTAGAAAAAGACACATTCGTCAGATAGGTCTTTGCTGAGGTTTCTCACAACTGAAACATCGCTGATCATTTAAAATATTGATAGAAACGAAGGCTCTGCATAGATAAATATCAGAGCAAGCCTTAATTATATATAAGAAGAGCGCAGTAGTTGTAAGTAAGGAAAGAGCAGAAAACCTGCTACAGTTTCTTGTCCTGCCTTCAAGTGCCTTGGCGAATAGGTTGACCCTCTCTTCTTTGGGGCAGCCCCTCAAGTACTGGAAGATTGCTATCATCTCCCCACTAGTCCTTTTTTCCGTTAAACTAGACCAGGGGTCGGCAATCTTAAACACTCAAAGAGCCACAAAGGTCCTAACTGGAAGCCCCCCCATTCAATTCTGGAGCTGACCAGAAGTCCAGTTCTTCCACCATAGAGTCTCCTCCTAGCATGGCATTCTTTTTCCTCTGCCGGCCGGAAGTCTGATTCCCCCACCATAGAGTTTCCTCCTAGAGCGGCGTCCTTTTTCTTCTATCTGTCCTAACCACAAGTCCTATCAATTGTGAAGCCGATCGGCGACAGGGAGCTGCAGCAGAGGGATGAAAGAGCCACATGCGGCTCCAGAGCCACGGGTTGCTGACTCCTGAACTAAACATACCTCAATCCTGCAACCGTTCTTCATTTGGTTTAGCCTCCAGTCCCCTAATCATTCTTGTTGCTCTTCTCTGCATTCTTTCCAAAGTCTCAACATCTTTTTATATATATATATATTGTGGTGACCTTAATATACTTTACACTGGTGGTACACTAGTGTTTATGCAGTGATATAGAAGGAGTAAGACGCAGCCATCAGTGGGAGGAAAACGATCAATAAAAACCAAATCCTGCTACAGAGAAGGATGACGTACTCCTGTTGCTATTTTAAGGAAGTGCACCCGCTCCCCTCACGTGTATCAAGACACATGGCAGCTTTCCTGAGGCTCGGTTTTATCTTTCCCCAAATGCATATAAATGCTTTATCACGGTGGTTTTGCATAATTTGCTGCCAAGATTGTTCAGCCTCATTTCCTAAGGAGAGTTAATGGTAAAGAATGATCGGTGTGCTTAAAAGCTTCTGAATTCCCAACTCAGTCTGCAACAGGAAGAATTAAAAAGAAAAATAATAATTCCACCTTGGTTCTCAAGAGTTTACAAGATCAACACACTTTTTAGGTGAGATCTGTTTTTCTGGAGTTTTAAATGTTTCTCCTTCTTCTCTTCCTCCTCCTCCTCCTCCCTCTCTCTCTCAGGCAGGAGAAGAAGAGAACAATGGCTCCTTCACGTATTTCCAGAAAACCCACAGAAAGACGTTCCACGAGGAAAACTCAAGTCGATCAAATATGGCGCTGGGAGCTGTGCTGGGATTCAGCCAGTTCGGATCAGTTTGGGTGAACTGGTAATTAAATTGTTGGCTGGCCCCTCCCATTTTCACCCCTTCCAGGAGTCCCATTTTGGCTCCCAGCTAAGTGCAGGGAGGCCTACTAGGCCCATAATGGGGCATGTGGAGGGGATGCAGTGCTTCCCACCCCTCGGTAGCCCATTTTCACTCCCAGGAGGCTGTAGGGAGGCATATTAGGCCCAAAATGGGGCATGGGGTGTGTGGCACGTCCCCCCTCCCACAGCCTGTTTTTGCTCCCAGAAGGCTACAGGGAGGCCAAGTGCTGCCTGTCACACGCCCACCGTGGCCACGCCCACCCACACAGTCATTAGGGCAGAGAACCAGTTGTTAACTAAGAACTGGTTGTTAACTAGAACTAAGGAGAAATTTCCTGACAGATAGAACAATTAATCAATGGAACAATTTGCCTCCAGAAGTTGTGAAAGCTCCAACACTGGAAGTTTTTAAGAAGATGTTGGATAACCATTTGTCTGAAGTGGTGTAGAGTTTCCTGCCTAAGCAGGGGATTGGACTAGAAGACCTCCGAGGTCCCTTCCAACTCTGTTATTCTATTCTACTCTTAAATTATTTGAATCCCACCACTGGCTGGGAGGTAACTATTTGGCCACTGAGGAACAACAAAGATCTCTAAGTCCAGGCAGTTTGAGACAACTTAGAAGAAAAATCTGGAGCTGTCTGAAAACAGGAACAGAGAACTTCTGCAGTCTCATCAACAAAGAAAACTTGGACAGTGTGAAAGCAGAGAGATAACGGAGACTAAAATATAACATCAAGAGTCTGCTAGCATCTTTTCGGACTAACTCGTTTCATTAAAAACCAGGAAGGTACGTGAGCTGCATCAAATTCACAGAGAGACTAGACCTGAATAGGATTTCAGCTAGGGTGGCGCAGTGGTTAGAGTGCAGTACTGCAGGCTACTTCTGCTGACTGCCAGCTGCCAGCAGTTTGGCAGTTCGAATCTCACCAGGCTCAAGGTTGACTCAGCCTTCCATCCTTCCAGGGTGGGTAAAATGAGGAGCCAGATTGTTGGGGGGCAAAAGGCTGACTCTGTAAACCGCTTAGAAAGGGCTGTAAAGCACTGTAAAGTGGTATATAAATCTAAGTGCTATTGCTATTGCTATAAGTCTAAATGCTGTTGCTATTCCTCCCTCCCTCATTTCCTTCCTTCCTTCCTTCCTTCCACCCTCCCCCCCTTCCTTCCTTCCTTCCTCCCTTCCTCGGCGGTACAGTGATTAAGATGCAGTATTGCAGGCAAACTCTGCCCACTGCCAGGTGTTTGATCCTGATGGGCTCGAGGTTGACCCAGCCTTCTGTCCTTCCGAGGTGGGTAAAATGAGGACCCAGAATGTTGGGGGGCAAGAGGCTGACTCTGTAAACCGCTTAGAAAAGGCTGTAAAGCATTGTGAAGCGGTATATAAGTCTAAGTGCTATTGCTATCAAGAATCTACTAGCATCTTTTTGGACTAACTCGTTTCATTAAAAACCAGGAAGGTACGTGAGCGGCATCCGATTCACAGAGTGACTAGACCAGAACAGGATTTCAACCGGGGTGTGATGGAGGGGAAAAAAGAGAGAAGGAAAGAAGTCTATGCAAGTTACATCTGATACAGGTTACAACTACCTTATGAATTAACAATTGTACTTGTGTTAAAAGCCCATTGGGTTGGTTGAGGCCTCCCGAGTTGGCCTGAAGAATTTTGATATATGCAGTTCGGCAGTTCTCTTGATCCCTTCCCCTTCCTTCCCTCCCCATAGTCCAATTTAAATCCTACCTCGGCCTAGCAACTCTACGCATCTGACAGGGCGAACTGGGGCTTATGAAAGATTCTGCCTCTTAATAAGGCTTGTTAGACGGGAAAGGAGCTACCTGAATCCTGATTTTTATTATTATTATTATTATTATTATTATTATTATTATTATTATTTGGCAACCATAGATTCAAACGGCATTTCTCCTGCAATGAACAGAAACTCCGGGGGTAACTGGACAGGAATTGGACGATTCCAATCATGTGAATTTGATTGTTCTATTCTGGATATGATGACTCACCGGGGGGGGGGGGGGGAAACGCAATAAGAATTGCCATCCCAGATTGTGTAACAGAATACAACATTGTAAACATACGTTTGGCTCCAACGTCAGATTTTTGTCTGCTTGTCTGATTAATTCATGAATGAGCTCTCACTGCAGTGTGTCTGTCTGTCTGTCTGTCTGTCTGTCTGTCTGTCTATCTAAATATCTATCTATCTATCTATCTATCTATCTATCTATCTATCTATCTATCTTTCATCTCTCTGTGTGTGCCTCTGTCCCCATCTCTTTCTCTCTATCTTCTCTCTATCTGTTTATCTCAGTCTGTCTGTCTGTCTGTCTGTCTGTCTGTCTATCTATCTCTATCTATCCATACATCCATCTATCATCTGTCTCTCTTTCTGTCTCTCTCTTTCTCTATCATTCATCCATATCTGTTTATCTCAGTCTCTGTCTCTATCTATCTATCTATCTATCTATCTATCTATCTATCTATCTATCTATCTATCTATCTATCTATCATCTCTATTTTTCCCTCCTTCTTATCTATCTATATCTGTCATTTATCTATGTCTATCAATAATCTATCCAGACATACATCACAGATTGAATAATTCATGTATGAGCTCTCATTGCAGTGGTATCTATCTATCTATCTATCTATCTATTTATCTATCTATCTATCTATCTACCTACCTACCTACCTACCTACCTGGGAAGGCCGTTTTCACCCTCCCCAGGGTTCTAGAAAGCCCCTGGAACCTGGGGAGGGCAAAAAAAAGGCCTACTGGACCCACCGTGCCATTGCTTGCCAGAAGCAGGGGGAGCACAGGGGGTCACGAGCATATGTGTGTGGGGGCAGGTGCATTGAATTATGGGTGTGGGCACATGCGCGCATGACGCCACCACCACCCGTGTTCCCCCCGCTTTTGGCACGCGACGGCAAAAAAGTTAGCCATTATTAGGAAATGGTTATTGCCTAATTGATTGGCCAGGAAATATATAAGCCAACATTGTATGTTTGTATTATGTGAATGTATTTTGTAGCTTTAAGAATTATGCTGAGTCATTCTGCATCCTGATTGGCTGAGCTCTGTAGCCAATATATTTAAGGAGATCTAAACTATGGTTAGTGTGGACACTACACCATTTTACCTGCTGCTACCCTGTAACTCTTTTTGAGAGTTTGGTCAACTGTCTGATCATGATTATTTATTTAGTGCTTTCTGATATTTATTGAAATGTTTTTATATTGTTCCTGATTGTTCCTTGTATTCTACTACAAACTGGTGAGAAGATTTTATATCCCTGGATTGATCTTACATTGCACTTTATATGGCTAAGACTTGTTAAAGGACTATGAATTTGCTTTTCCCTAAAAGTAAAATACTATAAACCCCAGTTTGTCTGTATATTATTCACAATTACTCTCAAAAACGTTTCCGTGCGTAAAACTCTTAATGGTACTCTGCTTTATAAGCCACAACTTCGGGTGTAACTCAAAAATATCCTTAACAGCCGTCACTGGTTTAGAAATTAAAACACTGAGGTACATTCATATCCAGACATCTTATAAAGGCAGCAGATGTTTGTGATCCCAAGAGAAGTCTTCCAACTTTGGTTTTACATGTTAACAGCTAGCATAAAAATAACACCTGTTAGACAAGGCGTGTAATAATTGCTTCTCAGATTATTATTATTATTATTATTTGCTACTTCCATAACTTGTTGATTGACAGCATGGGAAAATTCAGCCTTTGCTGGACGGATGCAAAGCTGAATCAGGGATCCAGCATAGTGGTTTGTTCTATTTTAACCGAATAGAGCCTGGTGGCGCAGCAGATTAAAGCCCGTTATTAACATTCAGCTGCCTGCAATTACTGTAAATTCAAATCCCACCAGGCTCAAGGTTGACTCAGCCTTCCATCCTTTCTAAGGTAGGTAAATTGAGGACCCAGATTGTGGGCGCAATAAGCTGACTTTGTATAAATATACAAAAGTATGAAGGCTATTGCTTAACGCATTGTAAGCCGCCCTGAGTCTCCGGAGAAGGGCGGCACATAAATCAATTTTTTTAAAAAAAATTTAAAAAAAGAATAACAGAGTTGGAAGGGACCTTGGAGGTCTTCTAGTCTAACCCCCTGTTCAAGCTGGAGACCCTATGCCATTCCAGACAAATGGTTTTCCAGTTTCTTCTTAAAAGCCTCCAGTGTTAAAAGTAAAACAATGGGCATTGCTCAACATCTCTGGTTTCTAACATCTGCACCCAAATCAAGTTAATAAGTAATCTGTTCCTCGATCTATATACTTTTAAAACTAATAAAATATTTAATTTTTTTTAAAAAAATTAAAAGCCTCCAGTGTTGGAGCATTCACAACTTCTGGAGGCAAGTTGTTCCACTGATTAATTGTTCCAACTGGCAGGAAATTTCTCCTTAGTTCTAAGTTGCTTCTCTCCTTGATGAGTTTCCACCCGTTGCTTCTTGTCCTGCCCTCAGATGCTTTGAAGAATAGCTTGACCCCCTCTTTTTTGGAGCAGCCCCTGAGATATTGGAAGACTTCTATCATGTCACCCTTAGTGTCAACACAATGTAAACATCACAGAAGACGAGACTTTACAAAATGAAACCTGAGCCAGCATGCAATTCAGCACCGTCCTTATCCCAAGGACATTCTTGACAACCGGACTTCGGAAAAGAAACGAAATCTTTCAAGAAAGCAGGCTGATGTTCAACTCACCGCATGTTTTAATTGAGCAAAACTCCCAGGGGGTGTTTGGGTCAAGGGTGTAACACCACGGCCTCGGTTTACCATCCGGATTTCGGCAATAGTTATCATCAAAGCCTTTGTCGGGGTATCTGCAAGCCACACCAACAAGCATGTTAACTGAGACAGCTGCCAGGAGAAGACAAGCAGGTACAAGATGTATCCCCCCCCCCAATGACCCCCAACCCAAAGAATAGATACATTCCCCCCAGTGATTCCCAACCCAGAGAAGAATAGATACAATTCCAATGACCCCCAACCAACAAAATAGATACAATCCCCCAATGACTCCCAACTCAGAGAAGAATAGATACAATCCCAATGACCCCCAACCCACAAAATAAATACATTCCCACCCAATGACCCCCAACTCAGAGAAGAATAGATACAATCCCCCAATGACTCCCAACTCACAGAAGAATAGATACAATCCCAATGACCCCCGACCCACAAAATACATTCCCACCCAATGACCCCCAACCCAGAGAAGAATACAATCCCAATGACCCCCAACTCACAGAAGAATATACAATCCCAATGACCCCCAACCCACAAAATAGATACATTCCCACCCAATGACCCCCAACCCAGAGAAGAATACAATCCCAATGACCCCCAACTCATAGAAGAATAGATACAATTCCAATGACCCCCAACCCACAAAATAGATACATTCCCACCCAATGACCCCCAACCCAGAGAAGAATAGCTACAATCCTCTAATGACCCCAACCCAGAGAATAAATACATTCCCACCCAATGATCCCAACTCACAGAAGAATAGATGCAATCCCAATGACCCCACCCACCCAGAAAATAGATACATTCACACAAAATGACCTCCAACTCAGAAAAGAATACATTCCTCCCCAATGACCCCCAACCCAGAGAATAGCTACAATCCCCAATGACCCCCAATCCAGAGGAATAGATACATCCTTCCCCAATGACTCCCAACTCACAGAAGAATAGATACAACCTCCCCGAATGACCCCCAACCCAGAGAAGAGTCCAAACACGTGAGCTACTGAACGACTAGGGAGAAAGGAGGTTTATGGTCAGGAACAGATCCCTCGGCAGAAATCCTATCTTGACCAAAGGACCTCTTTCGATAGGCTGTAGATCATCCGGGGTGAGGTCAATCTGCTAATTGGGTCATTTCTCCCCATTAGGGTCCATTCCGTGACACAACAGCCTTAATTGGCATCCTTCCGATGGCCCAATTAAGTGCGAGCAATGTAAACATTTCACGGGATGGCAGGCTCCTTAAACAAAAGGGGTTCTTTAGTTCAACAGCCCCGGGTTCAAACCAACCCAAGTTCTATTTTTAGGAGGCAGCGTATTTCGAGGTCATGCCCTCATTTCCAGTCACTGTAGGGAACAAGTCAAGAAGAAATTAAATTTTCCTTTGCCCTCCTGTATATTGTTAGGGTCATTTATTTTATTTATTTTTATTTTTTTTGCTCCCTGCTTCTAATTACTCTCCATACTCTTTCCTTAATTACTTGTGAAGGAAATCAAGAGGTGGTGGACTTAACAAGACAACGGTGAGCCTCTTGGATGAATAGCTTTCCATTATTCATTCAGATCTCCTTGTTTGTTGGTTTTAAGTTTATTATTTCCAGTCTCCTGGCAGGGGGAAGCTTAGATTAAATTTAAAGGAAGACACAATGCAACTATCTTTGACTGGAGGCCTTTTTTTTTACTTTACTTTTTTACTTTTACTTTTATTAAATTTATATACCGCCCTACTCCCGAAGGACTCAGGGCGGTGAACAGCCAAAAGATAAAATACACGTAATACAAACGTTAAGAACCATTTAAAATACATTAAATACTTGGGCCCAAACAGATTTAAAACACCCCGATTTATAAAACAAATTGAAAAAGCAATTTAAAAAGGAAAAGTTAGGCCAGGCCAGCCTGTTGAAATAAATAGGTCTTGAGGGCAGGATGGAAAGTGCATAAATCCAGGATCCTCCGTATCTCCGGGGGGAGCTCATTCCAGATAGCAGGTGCCCCCACAGAGAAGGTTCTCCCCCTGGGGGCCGCCAGTCGACATTGTTTGGCCGACGGCACCCCGAGAAGCACCTCTCTATGGGAGCGTACTGGTCGGTGAGAGGTTACTGGTGGCAGAAGGCGGTTTCGTATATATGCCGTTCCTATGCCATTCTTTTAAGAATTTCTATAGATGTGGTCCTTACCGGAAGATTAAAACCCCCTAATTTATGATTAGCCTACAGGAGGAAGTTCTTTTTATCCTCAAAAAAATATATATATCTTCCTCAAACTTATTTGTTCACTGCTGAATTCTGTTCCTTTTAAGAGACGAAGCTCAACGTGATTATGATGTCCTTGCAACTAAACCAGAATGGCCTCCTCCAGAGATGACCTCCTCTGATTGGAACTCTGTGGAACGGCTTGCCACCAGATGTTATGGGTGCCCCATCACTGGAGGTTTCTAAGAGATTGGACAACCATTTGTCCAAAACTGTATAGGGGTCTCCTCCTGATTGGACTAGAAGACCTCCAAAGTCCCTTCCAACTCTATTATCCTGGGTTCGATTCCTGCCTTGGGTAGGGGGTTGACCATTAGATCTTCCAGCCCTATATGATTCTTTTCTCTGAGAACTTTTAAGCAACAAAAACAGCTGTTTTTATCCAAATCTGCAGATCCCTGTGACATCACCAACAGATCTAAGAGGGCCCAGTTGCAATGCACAACTCAATTCCACACAATGCCCAGCTGCGTCCTCGGTGATATTTTTCCCCCCCCCCCAATCTCTTCCCGCAGATTTTTCTTCCCTAATCTAATCCGGCAAATTCTATTTATCGACTTTGGGGTTCAGCAGCAAAGCTTTCATAGGAGGTGGGGTTTTTTGGTTTTTTCTTTGTTTGTTTTTTTGTTTTAAAATATCAGCCTGCTAAAAGTCAGTTCTGCTCAGCCACTGGGGTTGAGAGTCAACAATTATTTGCCCTGAGGGGTCCTCGATGCCCTCTGAGCTTGGCTGTTTTTCTTGCAGATGTTTAGCTACACAAACACTAGGAAGCATCAGCGGTGCTGATGGTGCTAGCACTGATGATGTTGCCTAGTTGGGTCATGAAACATCTGGAAGAAAACATCCAAGCTCAAAGAGCATCAAGGATACCACAGTTGTCGTCCTCTTCTCCCTTTCTCTTCCTCCTCCTCCCCTCCTCTCCACAAACCTCACTCCCTTCTAGAACTGATGATGTTACCTAGATGGGTCAGGAAACATCTGCAAGAAAATATTCAAGCTCAGAGACCATCAAGGACACCACAGTCATCTTCCTGCTCCTGCTCCTCCTCTTCTTCCTCCTCTTCCTCTTCCCCTTCCTCCTATCTCTTCCTCTTCCTCCTCCTATTTCTTCCTCCTCTTCCCCCTCCTCCTCTTCTTCCTCCTCCTCTTCCTGCTCCTCCTCTTCCTCCTATCTCTTCCTCTTCCTCCTCCACCTCCTCCTATTTCCTCCTCCTCCTCTTCCTCCTCGTCTTCCTCTTGTCCTATCTCCTCCACCTCCTCCTCCTTTCGACAAACCTCACTCCCTTCTAGCACTGATGATGTTACCTAGATGGGTCAGAAAACATCTGCAAGAAAACAAGCAAACTCAGAGAGCACCAAGAACCCACAGTTGTCCTCCTGCTCCTCCTCCCCTTCCTCCTCCTGCCTCTCCTCCTCTCTACAAATCTCACTCCCTTCTAGAACTGACGACATTACCTAGCTGGGTCATGAAACTTCTGCAAGAATATATCCAAGCTCAGAGAGCACCATTGAACGCTAACTTCTAGCCTTCCTACACTATCACTGGCTCTCACTTTGGCCTTCAGGCAAATAGAAGGCGGAGAACTTAGCCATTCTTGAAAACCCGTTCTGCTTTTGAAGTAGATAGGGAAGAAGTAAATAAAAAATTAAATAGGGATTATCCCATCGGGCCGGAACTTCTTGTAACTTTCATAAGCAGAGAACCCAACATTTGACAAGATGAAAGTTGAAGTATTTCTACAGAGATTTATATAGAAAGTTAAGATCGTTAATCGTGAGAGTTATTTCGGTATCTCTGATAAAGTGGCTTCTTTCAAGTTAATTTTAAGCTCTGCTTCCTGTACCTGTCTGCAAATGCCCTCTTTCCCTTTATTTTATTAAAATCCCAGCTATCTGAATAATAATTTGCCTTCCTTGCCTTTAATGAGGCTCTTCGTGGGTGCCAGCTTAAAAGAGATTTCTTTTCTGGTGTATAATTAATCTTAACTGAAAATCTTTTAAGGTGGAGGTGCCCGTCTCAAATTCTCTCAGAGAAAATGGCATCGAATAAAATTCAGCGCAGGGTGGAGTTCCTAGACTTTATGAGATGAGATTAATCAATTAATAAAGTAACCATGAGGGATGATCATTAGCTTGGGCTCATCTTTGACGGGTGGAAATGTATGTAGAGATTGTGACGGCCTTTTCAGAGAACTTTACCAAACAAGGGGTCCTTGGTACTCTCTGAGCTTGGTTGGTTTCTGGCAGATGTTTGATGACCCACCTAGGTAACCTCATCAGTGATAGAAGGGTGTAGGATTTGTGGAGAGGAGTAGAAGGAGAGTAGAAGGACTGTGTGGGGTCCTTGGTTCTCTCTGAGCTTGCTTGTTTTCTTGAAGATGTTTCATTATCCAACCAGGCAACATTATCAGTGTAGGGAGGAGAAGGAGAAGGAGAAGGAGAAGGAGAAGGAGAAGGAGAAGGAGGAGAAGGGGAAGGAGAAGGGGAAGGGGAAGGGGAAGGAGAAGAAAAGAAGAAGAAGAAGAAGGAGAAGGAGAAGGAGAAGGAGAAGGAGAAGGAGAAGGAGGAGAAGGAGAAGGAGAAGGAGAAGGAGAAGGAGAAGGAGAAGGGGAAGAGGAAGAGGAAGAAGAAGAAGAAGAAAAGAAGAAGAAGAAGAAAATTGGATCAGTTTATCAATCAGTGTTCATTTGACTCATAGTTTCCTAACGGGGGATTTTCCACAAAGCTTCATTGTTGCTTCATAAGCATCCTTCTTAGATTCTTTTGAAGCTAATTAATGTTTGCCATATGTATATTATTTCCTTTTTTTTTCATTCTTCACTGGGAAGAATTCACTCGGGAAATGGTACCAGTCTGTGGAGCTATAGTTAGCTAAAGAAATAATAAAGATGGAACTTGTGCTCTTTGGTACTCCATTGCTTTAGTTTCCTAAAAATGCCTAGGTGCAAAAATCGAACGTCATTCTGTTTTACACATGTATAAAAATGGGGAAAGAATTAGCATTTTTACTTCTCTGGACGAAAAGGATGTCTATGTGGTCTCTGGAGGTCCCAACGTTGACATTCTTTGCCAGTTTCGGTGTGATCCATTGGACCTCTGTAGCCTTCTCCATTGCATGTCATGCACTCAACTGAAAAGCAGAAAATCAACAATCTCACTAAGATGATTGGGAAGGGAAGGGAGCACAGAAGGGAAGGGAGGGAAGGGATAGAGAAGGGGAAGAGGAAGAGGAAGGGAGGAAGGGGAAGAGGAGACAAGGAAGGAAGGGAAGGGAAGGGAAGGGAAGGGAAGGGAAGGAAGGAAGGAAGGAAGGAAGGAAGGAAGGAAGGAAGGAAGGAAGGAAGGAAGGAAGGAAGGAAGGAAGGAAAGAGAAAGAGGAGAGAAGAAAGGGAAGGTGGAGGGAGAGAAGGGAAGGTGGAGGGAGGGAGGAAGGAAGGAAGGAAGGGGAAGAGGACACAAGGAAGAAAAGACAAGGAAGGAGAGAGGGAAGGAAGGAAGGGAGGGAAAGAGAGAAGAAAGGAAAGAGAGGGGTGGAAGGAAGGGAAGGTGGAGGAAGGAAGGAAGGAAGGAAGGAAGGAAGGAGAGAGGGAAGGAAGGGAAGGTGGTTTTATATATATTGTAGAAAAGAGCTCCCAATTTTGAATATCAGTCCCACTGCTCCAAAATACCAGTGCTTTATTATCACTTTATTATTCCTATTTTCTGTGAGTTCTCCCTCCTCTTTTGCTTACAGAAGAGATGGGAGAAGCAAAAGAAACTGAACACCAGGTCTGTTCCTTATTAGTGTTATAAACCTACTATTCAATTCTACAACATATTTTTTTAAAACACACACACACACACACACAAAATGATTATGGGGGTTGTAGAGATGCAGGAAAGGAAACCTCAAAGCGGAAAGTTCGTGACACTCAGCATGTTTTCCCCGATGCCAACCGTCACCCCGATCTGAAGTTAGGCGACCCCAACCGCCGGAGCCTTACCTTCCGAGCAGAGAGGGATCTTGCAGACTTCGTGGCGTGTTTTGGGATCGCTTGTAAAACACCAAGGGCCTCCTTCCTCTCCTCGTGGATTCCGGCAGTAGTTTCTCTGAAGATCTTTACCTCGATAGCTCGAAGGTAAAAAGCTAGTTTTAAAATGATAATCATTACGGTATAAGGGCATGCACACTTGGCTCTGAAGCTCCCCAACTTCACGAATTAAACCGTCTGACTGTGGGCTTCCTTGACCCATATAGTTTAGATAGATAACTTTTACTATTGTATTTTTTTATTGTGAGCACACTGGCCCACATTAAAAATGAAAATCTGTTGCCTGCTCTCAAAAGAAAGCGTTTATCTACCCAAACACATACACAATTCACATATACCCATGCTTTATACGTACATAAATATATACCTTCATCTATCTCTATCTCTATCTCATCATCTTCTTTTAACGATCCCATAATCCCTTGCAGGGTAGAATCTGGGCAACTGAATGGAGCTGAGTGTTTCCTGGCCCGATGCCCTTCCTGTCACCAATACGGAGTTTTGTTCAGCTGGTATATTCTCATTGTGCCCAGAGAGAGAAGTCTCTGCCTCTACCTAGGCTCGAACTCACAGCTTCCTGATTGTGAGGCAAGAACTCCACCTCTAAGCCACAGCACCACTTCTATCTCTATCTCCGTCCCTGTCCTAATATTCCTCTTTACTTACTCTTTTTATGTATTCAAATTATGTTTATACTTTTACCTGTTATCTTATATAGGCTTGATAAAATAAACTTATGATTGTGATTGTGCCCAGAGAGAGAAATATCTGCCTCTACTTAGGATCGAACTCACAGTCTCCTGATTGTGAGGCGAGAACTCCATCCCTAAGCCACCACACCACTCTGTTGTTCTAACTTCAATGAATGGTTTAAGCCTGTATGTTCCTGTTCTCCTACCATGAAAGACACTTTGGTCAGCTCCTCAAAACTCCTCTATGACACTTCAACACCCCCATAGAGAAATCGAAAAAGGAAGAAGATGGCAGCCATCAAGGAATTACTCCCTTAACTTTTTTACAGACCTCCTCCCTGCAGAGAGCTAGGCTCATATGTCTGGCTATTCAAAGAAGCACCGTTGTTGGAAAAGGCAGGATTGATCCTACCAATCTTACCTGTGTTCGTGAGGGATGGTCGAATTCCAAGCTTGGCATTCGATCCCGCTTCTTGTGACCGATATGTTTCCCTTGTATGTCGCTCCTTTCCCAATGATGCAATTCCGAACGTAGTCTGTGAGAATCAACGAAACGAAGGCCAAAAAAAAGTGAATGTTTTCTGAAGAGCAGGCCTACAAACGTAGCAGGGGATCGAGGCTTTGAAATGTCTTGTTTCCATCGATTTCGGATGGTGTTTCCTAGTTGGGTCATGAAATCTTTGCAACAAAACAACCAAGGGCACCCCAGTCATCGTCCTCTCTCCTCTTTCTTCCTCCCTCCTATTCTTTCTCCCCCCTCCTCTTCCTCCTCTCTCCTCTTTCTTTCTCTTTCTCTTCCTCTTCTTCCTCCCTCTGTCTTTTCTCCTCCTCTTCCTCTTCTCTTTTTTCTTCCTTTTCCTTCCTCCTCTCTTCTCTTCTCTCTCTTTCTCTTCTCCTCCTCTTCATCCTCTCTCCTCTTTCTTCCTCCTTTTCTTCCTCTTCCTCATCTTCCTCCCTCCGTCTTCTCTCTTTTTCCTCCCCTCCTCTTCTTCTCTCCTCTTTCTTCCTCCTTTTCTTCCCTTCCTCTTCTCTCATCTCCTTCCTTCTCCTCTCCTCCTCTTCCTCCTCTCTCCTCTTTTTCTCTTCCTCTTCCTTCTCTTCCTCCCTCCATCTTC
This sequence comes from Coluber constrictor foxii, assembly GCA_038048745.1. Classification (NCBI taxonomy): domain Eukaryota; kingdom Metazoa; phylum Chordata; class Lepidosauria; order Squamata; family Colubridae; genus Coluber; species Coluber constrictor. The sequence goes on along the minus strand of CM075964.1, from coordinate 1,055,098 downwards.
TCTCCTCCCCCTCCTCTTCCTCCTCTCTCCTCTTTCTCTTTCTCTTCTTTTTCCTCCTCTTCCTCCCCCGTCTTCTCTCCTCCCCCTCCTCCTCCCATTCCTCTTCTCCCCTCTCTCCTCCTTCTTCCTCCTCCTCTCTCCTCCTCTTCCTCCCTCCCTCTTCTCTCCTCCGCTCCTCCTCTTCCTCCTCTCTCCTATTTCCTTCTCCTCTCTCCTCCTCCTCTTCCTCTTCCCACTGAAGATGTTACCAAGGTGGAGAAGGAAACATCTGCAAGAAAACAACCAAGCTTAGAGCGCACCAAGGACTCCATAGTGCAACCCTGAGCAACCAATATTCTCTTCTAATGGTGGAATGAAATCAGCATCAGTGGGAACAAGGAATAGGCTCATCCCTCTTCCACTTTATCCATAACCCACAGTCCCACCTGCTTTGCATAATCACACGAAACTCTTCTCCAACAACAACAACAACAACAACAAAAATGGTTGTAGCTCTGTAGCGTGGCTCATCCAAGTTAGCCACTTACATACCTTTCTTTTCATAGAGAAGGAATGCACTGTCATGTTTCTTCCTGACTCCATTTTCTAGACTAGTAAAAGATAACCAATGGCAACGTTTGGCTGTTTTGTCAAATACGAAAGCCCTGGATAGAAAATAAAACAAATTGCAGAGTTAACTTCTACGAGGAAATATAGCTTTCATTATTACTATAACTAGAAGGCCAAAAATCTCAGTTTAGATAAAAGTAATTTAACTTCATGTAAATACTTCTTCTTCTTCTTCTTCTTCTTCTTCTTCTTCTTCTTCTTCTTCTTCTTCTTCTTCTTCTTCTTCTTCTTCTTCTTCTTCTTCTTCTTCTTCTCCTCCTCCTCCTCCTCCTCCTCCTCCTCCTCCTCCTTCTTGTTTCTGCTTCTGCTCCTCCTCCTCCTCCTCTTCTTCCTCCTCTCCCTTCTCCTTCTCTGCTTTCCTCTTCTTCCTCTTCTCTTCTCTTCTCTTCTCTCCTTCTCCTTTCTCCATTCTCCCCTTCTCCCATTTCTCTCTTCTTCCACTTTTCTCCTCCTCCTCCTCTTCTTCCTCCTCTCCCTTCTCCTTCTCTGCTTTCCTCTTCTTCCTCTTCTCTTCTCTTCTCTTCTCTTCTCTCCTTCTCCTTTCTCCCCTTCTCCCCTTCTCCCATTTCTCTCTTCTTACACTTTTCTCCTCCTCCTCCTTCTTCCTCTTCCTTTTCTCTTTCACTTCTCTTCTTCTCTTCTCTCCTTTTCCTTCTCCTCCTTTCTCCCTTCTCCCTCTTCCTTTTCTCTTCCACTTCTCTTCTTCTCTTCTCTCCTTCTCCTCCTTTCTCCCTTCTCCTCCTTTTCCCTCTTCCTTTTCTCTTCCACTTCTCTTCTTCTCTTCTCTCCTTCTCCTCCTTTCTCCCTTCTCCTTCTTCTCCCTCTTCCTCCTCTTCCTCTTGAGTCAAGAAGACTAGCATTTTCATTGAGAGTCAAGTTGAGTGCAGACAAATGTAGGATCTTACCAGACCGATAAGATTTTGCTATGTTCAAAATATCTGGAAAGGTTACGGTAGGCCAAGAAGTTTCCGATCCATCATCGCTTTGCTCAGCTGATGATAGCGGCCTGAAGCCTTCTTTCTTTGAATAAAAAATGTTGCACCTAATAGACTGAGGAAACACAACTTGAAGAATGTAAACAAGCATTTTCTTTGGGCTTCACTCCAGCTGGACCCAGTAGGAAAGACTGTGCTGATGAGAATATAATTTATGAGCAGGGGAGGCCGTAGTGATTTATCATCGGGAGTTTTGACTCTGATTTCAAAAGAAAAAATGATCACATGGAAAGGAAATGGGTTTCTTTTTTTCTAAAACAAAAAAATTAAATTCTGCACAAGAGTAAGCTGTGTGGGAGTAGAAAATGTTACAATAACTGGTAAGAGTCTTATTATCCTTCGCTTCTTCTGAGTCTCAACCAATTAAGTATCAGTTACATCACAAACAACTTCTAGATGGAGCCCAGAATCTGTCACCCTCGAGAAAGTTGGAGAATCTCAAGCTTTTCATCCACCCCCTCATGAAGTCAATACTATAAGCAGAGAATATTTGTTACTTCCACTGGATTTTTTTTTTAAGGACAAAGCTATAGACTTCCTTTTCATTTTTTAACCATGAAAACGCTTGAAAATCCATCCTTTCCAACACTCCATGCACAGGAACAAACGTCCCGAAGGGGCCTCCAGAGAAAATCCAGGTCATATAAACCTCCAGTATTGACTCCCTCCGGCTGCTTCTACAGAAATGCTCTCCTAAAAAGCAGAACCATTAGAGGCCAAAAGAAATGCAATATTCCTTACCTGCAAATGAATAAAAGTCCTTTACTTCGGCTGCATCTCTTGGCACACTGTTCTGTCGTATTTAGCAGCTTCGTTTTCACTTTCAGTGCCTTGTCGATCCTTATTAATGAGGTATCAGCGGTTTTCCGGTAGTCATGGAGTGGGTTTCTTTTCCCTTTGTTTTCTGCAGGAGGAAGCGACAAACACACTAATCCATTGCGTCATTCCGAGAAAGTCAACCTGATCAGGACAACTGCCTATACGGAGTCCTCGAGTTACGACCACCACCGAGCCCAAAATTCATGCTGCTAAGTGAGGCATTTTGGCCCACTTTACGGCTTTCCTTGCCGCTGCGATTAAGCGAATCATTGCATTTGTTAAGCGGGTCACCTGCTTGTTAAGTGGCCCGCTCCCCATTGTCAGGAGGTTGCAAAAGGGGATTGTGTGACACACGCCCCCCTCAGGACACTGCGACTGTCGTAAGTATGAACCATTTGCCAAGCATCCGAATTTGGATCATGTGCCCCCGAGGATGCTGGTCGTAAGTATGAAAACTGGTCCTAAATCACTTTTTTTCAGTGCCTTTGAACAGTCACTAAATGAACTACTATGAATCAAGGACTATCTGTATATATTACAATGGTGTTTCTGATCTCCATTGTGTTTATATGTTGTAACATTAATAACATAATAATAACACAAGAAGTGTTTTGCTCTCACTAGCACCTGGGAACAGGTCATTTGTATTTTAGGCTGCCGTTTGTAGGTTTTATGGGGGGGGGGAATCTTATGAAGCACAGGAGAAATCAGGAAATGGAGGCAGTTCAATGGAGTATAATGATTTATTGCAAGGTTAAGCTTTCTACAAGAATCTGGCCAACTAACAGTCAAGAGAAATGAGCGGGAGATAAGAAAGTCATTCAAGATAGGCCGGATTTAGATCTCTTGCCTCCAGAAGTTGTGAATGCTCCAACACTGGAAGTTTTGAAGAAGAGATTGGCAACGATTTGTCTGAAATGGTAGAGAGCTTCCTGCCTGAACAGGAGGTTGGACTAGAAGACCTCCAAGGTCCCTTCAATCTCAGTTGTTCTGTTCTGTTCTGTTCTGTTCTGTTCTCTGTTCTCTGTTCTCTGTTCTCTGTTCTAATTCTATATTCTGTATTCTATATTCTGTATTCTATATTCTATTCTAATTCTATATTCCATTCTACATTCTATTCATCTCTTGAAGACATGCAAGACTCATGACTGATGACCCGTTTGACGCCTCCTTCCAGCTCAGCCTGGTCATCTTCTACAATGAAAAGCCCAAGAGTTTCCCCTTGAATCATTGTATTTAAATTGCAAAAACCAAACAAATTAAGTCACTCGTTAAAGGCTGGAACACTGTGTGGGAGGCATGAGAGACACAAAGGAAGTGGATGTACCGGGCAAAGGAAAAGTAGAGACAATTGGTTCAGTTTTTGAACTACTGCCCTTTATAGTAGTAAAAGTTTGTTTAGCACATAATTCAAAGTTTCTGTAGTCTCTAACCCAGTGATGGTTAACCTTTTTGCCGTTGCGTGCCAAAAGCGGGGGGGGGGGGGGGTTGTGCGTCCATGTGCCCACACCCATAATTCAATGCCCCCTGCACCTCCTGTGCCTCCCCCCCCCGTTTTTGGCATGGTGGTCCCAGTAGAAGACATCCACAAATATTTGTTAGACAATTTGGAGATTGCTGCGTTGTTGATTTTTCCTTAAAAGTGCTACAGAGATATTGAATCCTACAAAATATTGAAGATATTGAGTTGAAGTTTGGCACCACCGATGTCCTCTAAAGGATTCTTACAACTTTCATCTACCTCTGCCAACAAAAAACAATGAAGGAACTACAGTTTTGATGTTCTCTCTTTATAGCCTAAGGACCAATTTTTTCCCCCTCCAACTGAATCCCAAGGCAGATCAGATCAGATTACCTTTGGATTTCAAACAGCCCAAACTCAAAATCAAAGTGGGTTTTTCTTTCGCTCTCAGAAGCCCAGTTGAAATCAAATTAGTGCTGACTCATGTTTTCTTAGCATATGATGGGTGGGAATTTCATTTTAAACAAGACCACAGTCGAAGAAAAAGTGCAATTCTTTTCCCCATATGCTGCTGTTCCCATCTTCTCAACTCCCCCTGAAAAAAATCTTCTCTAAATTCAAATTATTTATTTGAAACATCCAGGAAGTAGGGGGGGGAAAGAACCCCCTCCAGATATAGGAATTATCTGACTTTCCCTCTGAAATGGACAACTGCTATTTCTAGAGTGAAAATAATTTTGGGCAGAGATATAAGCAAAACGGATCTGGGCACATGAGAGTATTTTGTATGATTTTGGAAGAAGCACTGATTTTAAAACCATACTTGCAAATTCTTTTTTTTCCCCTGCCGTCTCCCCAGGAGATTAACTTCAACCTGTCCTTTGCTAAAATAAAGGCATAAGGCTATGATGGGGAAACTATGGAGCCATGCCACCTGCCATGCCTGGCATTGCCCATTCCTCTTATGGGTTTCTGGCATGCATGCACGCATGATGATCAGCTGGCCGTTGTACATGCGCCGTGCTAAAAACCGGAAAAGCTGGTCTTCCGTTTTCCGGCGTGAGCACGCCCACCGGCCAGCTCATTGGTGTGTGCACATGCGTGGCAGTAACTGGAAGATTTGCTGATGCATGCATGCACTGGAAACCGGAAGTACCTTATCCAGCGCGCACAAGCCCCCTAGGCAGTTCTTATTCCTGGTCGCGGCCCTGAGGAGTGTGCGCATAAGCCAGTGATGGGATTCAATTTTTTTTACTACTGGTTCTGTGGGCGTGGCTTGATGGGCGTGGCATGGCTTGGTGGATGTGGCTGGATGGGCGTGGCAGGGGAAGGATATTGTAAAATCTCCATTCCCACCCCACTCCAAGGGAAGGATACTGCAAAATCCCCATTTCCTTCCGATCAGCTGGGACTCGGGAGGCAGAGTATAGATGGGGGTAGGGCCGGCCAGAGGTGGTATTTACCGGTTCTCCAAACTATTCAAAATTTCTGCTACCGGTTCTCCAGAACTAATCAGAACCTGCTGAATACCATCTCTGGCATAAGCCCTCAGGAGTGTTTGTCCTTACGACAGGAAGATAGCTCAACGGGCTAGATAGCCTGTTATTAACACCCAGCTGTCTGCAATTATGCGAGTTCGAGGCTCAAGGTTGACTCAGCCTTCCATCCTTTCTAAGGTAGGTCAATGGAGGACCCAGTTTGTGGGGGCAATAAGCTGACTTTGTATAAATATACAAAAGTAGGAAGGCTATTGCTTAATGCATTGTAAGCCACCCTGAGTCTCCGGAGAAGGGCACCATATAAATCTAATTAAAAAATAAATAAATAAACACAACCAAGAACGACCGGCAATTTCCAAATGGGAAAAATATCGAGCACCTCAAAGGGAGCCATTCCTTAATGGTCTTCCCTGGTTTGCAACGAGGATCTTGTGCGAGATCAAATTGATTGCATTTTTGCAAAGAAGCTACAAAAGATGTTGAAGCAACTTCAAAAGCGCCCAAAATATGTCATTTTGCTTCTTGTAAAAAAAACACCCTCTTTTCTTTCTCTCTCTCTCCTTCTCTCTCTGTTTTGCAATCATTCCTTACTTCCCCTAAAGAAGCCAAGCGTGTGTCAGAAGTAATCAGATTTCAACACAAGTTTCCTAGAAGGTTTTTTTTTAAAAACAACAACAACAACAATGAAGGAACTGAATCGCTTGTATCATTGCTCTATTATTATGTCTGACTTGAACCAAGGCAGCATTACATCCTCAGAAGCTGGAAAGCTAACACTGAATCACAACTCAGCACCACAACGTACTATGCGTGTTATGTCAGACACGGTAGTCCTCAACGTACAACCACAACTGAGCTCAACATTTCTCTTGTTAAGTGAGACATTTATTACATGAGTTTTACGTGAGCAGTTACAATATAAGGGAGAAATGTGAAACACGTAGAAAAAAATGAGATATACAAAAATGATCACCGTAGAAAAAATGAGATATACAAAAATGATCCCCATGTCAGTTAATACTTCGTTGGGTAACCTTCAGCATGAATGACGGCCTTACAACATCTTCCCATAGAGCGAACCAAGTCTTAATTCTGCAACTGTTATCATGTAAAACCAAGATTGAATGATGGCTTCTATTAACTGGGTTTTATTGCTGGATTGCTTCTGACTAACCAGTTTCTTTAGTCAGCTCCATAGATTTTCAATTGGGTGAAGGTCTGGGCTATTCCCAGGCCATTCCAGCAGTGGAATAGGATTATCTAAAGTGGTGTTAATAGCCATCAAACCTCAAAAATACACTTCTCCCAATAGATTTCCACAATTTTGGCCACTACTGTATGTTTTTGCTTCTCGTCCCCTAAATCATCTTTGTTGCTTCTCTCTATACTCTTTCTGGAGTCTCACCCTCTTTTTTTAACAGCATGGTGATCAAAACTGGATGTTGACCTTAGCTGATCTCAGAAACAGCTAAGCACTTGGCTTGTATTTGTAAGGAAAATTCAGAATAATAGACTAGCCTGAGAAGTAAAATATATCGTAAAAGAAAGCAGTGTCAAGACCTTTTCCAGATCATTACCTCCAGACCTAATGAATACATCCATGAATTTAACAAGAGCTGAGCCGAGGGACAATTAATCTTACATGCATTGATGATGCATTTAACAGGAATGTTCTCTGCCTTACGAATTTATTTATTTTCTTTTTTTTTTCTCATGTTGAAAAATGATCACCTATTGCTTTCAGAGCACCACGGAGTTCTGGGAGGCTCTAAACATCCATATGCACCTTGTCGTGTGTCGGGAAATTAATATTTGTATCACTAAATGCACGATCTTAAATCAACGAGGCTGAATTACATCAGGGCCCCACGTCTGAATAAATATGCCGAGAATTATGATGTCATCCAGTCCTTCTCATGCTTCCTTGACACACACACACACACACACACACACACACACACACACATTCTGAGGTTTTCGCGGGTGTTTGTATGTAGGTCTTTGGTTATTCGGGTTTTCTCCCGTGTAAAATTGGAAGTGTCTTGGCAACGTTTCAATGAAGTCTCATTCATCATCTTCAGGCTGGTGTTTTCGGCTTCGTGCTTCTAGGAGCAATGTGTGATCTCAGCTGTTTCTTCCTTTTAACTCTCTCTCTCTCTCTCTCTCTCTCTCTCTCTCTCTCTCTCTCTCTCTCTCTCTCTCTCTCTCTCTCTCTTAGTCAGAAGTGACCCAGCATTAAAATCCAGTTAATAGAAACCATCATTCAATCTTGGTTTCACATGATAACAGCTGCAGAACTAAAAGACTTGGTTCACTCCATGGGAAGACGTTGTAAGGCCGTCATTCATGCTAAAGGTTACCCAACTAAGGATTAACAGACATGGAGATCATTTTTGTATATCTCGTTTTTTCTACGTGTTTCACTTTCCTTCTTTCTACTGTAACTGCTGTTCTAATAGCCAATCCTTCCTAAAAGTTATTGCATGACATTCTTGATTAAATTATCTTCCCATCGATATATAATTTTATGGTATTATTCCCTCCAAAAAGTCGTATTCTTAGCTAGTTTTAGAAATTACTTTTCCCAAAAGGTTTCCACAATTTTGGCCACTACTGTATACAGGTAGTCCTCGACTTAGAACAGTTCAATTAGTGACTATTCAAAGTTACAACAGCAGTGAATAAGTGACTTATGTCCGTTTTTCCGACTTACAACTGTTAAGGCATTTCCTCTAGTCACGTGTTCGAAATTCAGATACTTGGTAACTGATTCATATTTATGATGGTTGCAGGATGCCTGACAGCTGACTCACATTTATGACGACTGCAGTATCCCAGAGTCACATGATCCCCTTTGGGGACCTTTCAATGAGCCAAGTCAATGGGAAAGCCAGATTCACTTAACAACCAAGTGACTAACTTAATAAGGGCAGTGATTCCTTTAACAACGGTAGCAAGGAGAGTCATAAAACAGGGCAAAACTCTCTTAACAAAAGTCTCACGCAGCAACAGAAATGTTGGGCTCCATTGGGGTCGTAAGTTGAGGATGACCCATACAAAAAGTGCTAATTCTATGCAGCTTCCTGATTTTTTATATTTTTTTTTTTGAAATTATCTAAAATCTCAAGGGGTACCAGAGCTACAGATTGCATCTTTCGTACAGATATTTATCTACAGGGAGAGCAGCTGCCTATCCAGCAGCCATCGGTTAATGAACCTTAATCAAAAGGACTTTCTATTTTTAATTAAGGATGTCAGTCGGTGCTTTGGCTAGTTCCTTTATCAAACGCGAAAGCCGGTCCATTTTAACCAAGCCAATTTTTTTTTCTTGCAACAGATGGATAATTCAGAATCCAGTGAGTTGAAGCAAAATGAATCATTCAAATCCCCACAGCATAGATCTTTACATCAAAATGCAACCTCAGAGCGAACGAAGACGAATCTCGGCTACATTCGTTCGTTTTCCTAGAAAAACACTCGCGAAAACACCAGGGACCAAATACAGAAGATGCATGAAACCTGTCAAAAAAGAGTTTGCAGTTTTTTTAAAAAAAAAACCACACACTTTTTTTTTTTATACCTCCAGGAAAAAATATTAACACTGCCTAGAATTTCTAGGTTGCAACTGGGATCCAAATCTGATTTTGTCTGTTTATTGGATAGACTTTTTTTTAAAATACCCTGTTTCCTCGAAAATAAGACATCCCTTGATAATAAGCCCAATTGGGCTTTTGAACGCATGCATTAAAATAAGCCTATCCCCCACCCCAAAAATAAGCCCTCCCTGAAAATATTTAAATGCAGAGCTGGAAATCAGGTAAGATGGCAAGAGGAGCCCCGTCTCACTCCATGCACCCCAAAATAAGACCTCCCCGAAAATAAGGCCAAGCGCTTATTTCAGAGTTCAAAAAAATATAAGACAGGGTCTTATTTTCGGGGAAACACAGTGTATAACTTTATGGAATTCTGCTACTGTTTTGGGGTTGATGCATCTCTGACTAGTTTTATGCTACGAGAGAACCTGCAAATAGGTTCTTTTCAGCTCAAATCTGCCTTTTCGCCCAGCTAATCCTGGTTTTTACTATTTTCTCCCAGAAGATTAGCATCATACAAGGCAGAGAGGCATAATATTGAGTTCTGCAGTTCGGTGTATCTGCGTTCAAAGTTCTCTTGAAGGAATTATTGTTCGGGGGATAGATCAGATCTTGGCTGGGGGAAAAAAAAGTTTGCAGTGATTGTATTATTTTGTAGCTTCTCAAACTTCCAGATAAAACATGTCAGGCTTATATTGTTCCAGACTCATGAAATAAATACAATTGCTAAAAAAAATTGCTTTGGCTTGCCAAAGCATGAATAAGTATCCAAGCTTTGATGTGCTTTGATCTATTTCCTATGTTTTCTAATGGTGAAAAGGAGAAGAGATAATCCTTGGCTTACAACAGTTCACTTATAAAGTGTGAATAGTCAAGGCTATGGTTTTCTCAGTTGCAATGGGTGGCTGTGAAAGTTGGACCATAAGGAAGGCTGAGAATCAAAGAATTGAGGACTCTGAACGATGGTGCTGGAGAAGACTCCTGCGAGTCCCTTGGAATGCAAGGCCATCCAACCGGTCAGTCCTAGAGGAGATCAACCTTGACTGCTCTTTAGAAGGCCAGATCCTGAAGAGGAAACTCAAATCCTTTGGCCACCTAATGAGAAGGAAGGACTCTCTGGAGAAGAGCCTCATGCTGGGAACGATGGAGGGCAAAAGAAGAAGGGGACGGCAGAGAACAAGGTGGCTGGATGGAGTCACTGAAGCCATCAGCATGAGCTTCAATGGACTCTAGAGGATGGTAGAAGACAGGAAGGCTTGGGAGGAACGTTGTCCATGGCATCACGATGGGTCGGACACAACTTCGCAACTAACAATGAAGATAAATTGCACTCAAGCGATCAGCCAAAATCATCCAGGGTTAATTCAATCCTTCGGGATCTGAACATAGGAATTCTTCCCAGGTGCATTTTTTTTTAAAATCTACTCCTGTTTCCATCTTTGCCAAGTGAATTTTTTGTTTCTTTTCTTTTTGCTTGCAAAAAATGAAGGCTGGCAAAGTTAACCATAGAAAGGGGGTGGATGGGAATTTGAATAGACACGATGCGTTGCGTTTTCTATTACCAACACAGAAGGACTTAATAAAGATGCTAGCTCACCGGAACAGTTTCCCAAAACGATGTTTTTCAAACAATACACAACCACAATCATGCATACACAATTAAGCCCCCGAGGAGGGGAGAGTGGAAGGAAGGGAATGAATAACCAAGTGTATTTTCTATCTTTCCTAAAGTGTGACTTTAGATGGGAGCAAGCTTTGCGATCATATATTAAATATGTGTTTCAGAATGGTTCATAGTCCTCCTTCAACAACAGAAAACCCAACTGGTTGTGAAATTGGTGGAAATTTGTGAAATGCATGCACAATGTTCCCAGATTGCCATAAAATTTGCATTCCCCGGCTTTAAAAATTCTGTCCTCAGCAAACATGATTGGATTCAGACCAGGGGTGAAATCTAGTAGGTTCTGACAGGTTCTGGAGAAACAGTAGCAGAAATTTTGAGTAGTTTGGAGAACAGGCAAATACCACCTCTGGCTGGCCCCAGAGTGGGATGGGAATGGAGATTTTGCCGCATCCTTCCCCTGGAGTGGGTTGGGAATGGAGATTTTGCAATATCCTTCCCGTGGAGTGGGGTTGGAATAGAGATTTTGCAGTATCCTTCCCCTGGAGTGGGGTGGGAATAGAGGTTTTGCAGTATTCTTCCCCTGGAGGGGGGTTGGAATGAAGATTTTGCAGTATCCTCCCCTGCCACACCCACCAAGCCATGCCACACCCACCAAGCCACGCCCACAGAACCGGTAGTAAAAAAAAATGGATGTCACCACGGATTCAGACATAATTCTGGCATCAAGCTATGGAGAATGAAGATCCTTTCTCTCTAATTTCTCAATCTCACTTCTGGAAAACCGGGGCGGGAGGTGGGGGGGAGAGAATACAATACAAAAAAATATATAAAAGAATACAAATCGTTTGCCAGTTTCGCATTAAACATATACCTGTAGTCCTTGACTTATAACAGTTCGTTTAGTGCCCGTTTGAAGTTACAATGGCACCATAAAAAGTGACTTTATTTATTTTATTTATTTATTTATTGGTTCGATTTATATAGGTACTTTTCTTTGCGGTCACAGACCAAAATACAAATATAGTTGCAAAAGAACGTGGGGAAAGTAACATCATAAACAGTTGGCTACCAGAAGCCTTGGCTGAGAGGAATTACAGCATTCTCCTCAAATAGTTACAGCTCTTTAAAAAATGTTTCTAGGAGAGACAGTAATTTAGTCCTGCCTGCGTTATACATAGGGCAGTATAAAAGAACATGCTCGACCGTTTCAACCTCAGCTCTATCACAGAGGCATAACTGCTCACTTATTGGGAGCCTCTTAAATCGTCTGTCCAGCAATGCTGAGGGCAAGACGTTGAAACGAGCAAGAGAGAAGACTCTTCTATACTTAGGGATGGTTAAAGTGTAAAAATATGAGGCCATCCTCAGTCCATAATTCTTAAATTGGCTGAAGATCAGAGGGGAGCATTTATATGTCGCCCTTCTCCGGAAACTCAGGGCGGCTTGCAATGCGTTAAGCAATAGCCTTCATACTTTTGTATATACCTGCTTAGTAGGGCTTTGCCCCCCGCCCCAAGCAGTGTTCTTTTTTTAATACAAAGCCAGCTTATTGCCCCCACAATCCGGGTCCTCATTTTACCTACCTCGGAAGGATGGAAGGTTGAGTCAACCTTGAGCCTGGTGAGATTCGAACTCGCAGTAATTGCAGGCAGCTGGCAGCTAGGGGCTACTTAACAGCACTTTAGTCTGCTGTGCTACCAAGGCTCCTTATGACTTATGGTCATTTTTCACACTTATGACCATAGTTACCTGATTAAAAGTTCAGGCGCTTGGCAACTGACTCGTATTTATGACGGTGTCCTGAGGTCATGTGATCAATTTTTGTGACCTTCTGACAATGGGGAAGCCAGATTCACTTAACAACCATGTTACTAACTGAACACCTGCAGTATTAAGTGTGTGTGTGAGTGCGTGTGAGAGAGAGAGGGAGGGGGGTGTTGCCTGCAAAAGTGACAAAATTAGAGGAACGCTGCGGATATAATTTACTTGGACTTCAATAAGGCATTTGATAAAGTAGACCACACAACCCACTATTTAATGAGATAGGAGAACGTGGATTAAACAGTATCACCACCAGATGGATTCGTAACTGGCTGACCAACATGTAGTCCTCAATGGAACCACATCTACTGTACATGGGGGGAAGTATGAAGTGGGGTACCCCAAGGCTCTGTTTTAGGCCTAGTACCAGTGGTGGAATTCAGCCAGTTCGTACCACTTCAGGAGAACCGGTTGTTAACTTTCTGAGCAGTTTGGCAAACTGGTTTTGGAAGAAATCATTAGGGCCGAGAACCAGTTGTTAAATTACTTGAATCCCACCATTGCCTAGTACTCTTCGACATCTTCATCAATAATTTAGATGAGGGGATAGACGGGGAACTCATCAAATTTGCAGATTTCACCAAGCTAGCAGGAAGAGCCAACACTCCAGAAGGTAGACTTAGAAGATACAGAAGGATCTTGACAGATTTGAAGATTGGGCACTATCTAACAAAATGAAATTCAGTGGTTAAAAAAAAAGAAAAGCTCACCAACTTCAGACAGTCCTTGTTCATTAATGGTGAGGAAGTGGTGATTTTCATGAGGCTTTCCTAGCCCTTAATTAAAAAAATCTCCCGAATCACATGGTCTTGCCTGCAGACCAGGGGTGAAATGTTCCCGGTTCGGACCGGGTCGCCTGATCCGGTAGTGATGGCGGTGAGTGGTTCGGAGAACTGGTAGCAAAAATCCCTGCCCAGCTGAGCCGTGCGATCATCAGAGGTTTTTTTTTTTTTTTTTTACTTTTAAAAGCATTTTTCTACCTCTTTGGCCAAAAAATTTGCTTTTAAAAGTTTTTTAAAAAGCCTCTGATGATCATGTGGCTCAGCTGGGATCGTCAGAGGCTTTTAAAAGCATTTTTTCTACAATCTCTTTGGCCCGAAGAGGTCGTAGAAAAAAAAAGCCTCTGGCGATCCCAGCTGAGTTGCCTGATCATCAGAAGCTTCTAAAAGCATTTTTTCTGCAATCTCTTAAAATTGTAGAAAAAAATGCTTTTAAAAGTTAAAAAATAAATTTAGCCATGCCCACCCAGTCACATTACTCCCAACCACCACCAAGCCACGCCCACAGAACTGGTAGTAACAAATTTTACATTTCACCACTGCTGCAGATCCTGGCCAGATCCAACCAACTTTTGAACTCAACCTTCCTATATTACCACTTTCTCCCCTGACACCCGTATTTTGGTTCGATGCTTTTCAGCGTTTGGAGAATAATTAAGCTGGTGAGAGCGGAGAAGGTCCCGGGTCCCTTTCCATAGCTTATGTCGGATGTTCCGTTGGGTTTGGAAAGAATAACAAGGAAACGCCACAAAAAAAGGAGGATTTGAGCTCAGCGTGTTGCAGGAAACTCAGGTGTGCCTGTTAAGAATATTTCCTGTGTCCTTTTGAGGGCCATCAACTTTGTCATATTTATGGAGGAGAGGACCAAATGACATTGTTTTCCTATGTCCTCCCACTGGGTCTTACACCTTTCCTTTTCCCACTTCCCACTGTGCAATTTATTAAGGAGAATCAATCACAGCTACGCAGGGCAAGGTGTTTACGTCATCATCAAAGCCAGCAGAAGTATTGAATTAGGAATTGGGTACATTTATTCTAATGAGAAGAAGGACTAAGGGGGTGGCATGATAGCAGTCTTCCCATATTTGAGGGGCTTCCCAAAGAAGAGGGAGTCAAGCTATTCTCCGAAGCATCTGAAGGCAGGACAAGAAACAATGGATGGAAACTAATCAAGGAGAGAAGCAACCTAGAACTAAGAAGAAATTTCCTGACAGTGAAAACAATTAGCCAGTGGGACAGCTTGCCACCAGAAGTTGTGGCTGCTCCATCATTGGAGGCTTTCAAGAAGAGGCTGAACCACCATTTAGACTAGAAGACCTCCAAGGTCTTTTCCAGCTCTATTCCGATTAAGCTAGCCAAGTTCCCTCTTTCTGTGTTCAGACAGGGTCCCAAGGAAACACCGAGCTGCTAGAGTTGGTTCTTCAGTCAGAATACAGGTAATCCTCGATTTACGTCTGCAGTCGAGTCCAACATCTCTGTTGCTAAGTGAGACATTCGTTCAGTAAGTCCCCCCCCCCCCATTTTACAACCGTTCATGTCACTGCGGTTCTTAAGTTAGCAACTTTGCGTAAGTTGTTAAGCGAATCTGGTCTTCCCCCTTGACTTTGCTTGTCCGAAGTTCGCAAAAAGGGATCACTCCCTTAACAAATGTCTCACTGAACGACTGAAATTTTGGGGTCAATTATTTGGTTGCAATTTCAGGACTATCCATTATTATGAAGTATAATTCCATAAAGAATTAACTCCCCTAGTAGACTTAGGATCAGGGTTTTGTACTGCGATGGTAAAAGGCTCCCCTTGCACATATGTGCTAGTTGTTCCTGACTCTAGGGGGCGGTGCTCATCCCTGTTTCAAAGCCGAAGAGCCAGCGCTGTCCGAAGACATCTCCGTGGTCACATGGCCGGCATGACTCAATGCCAAAGGCGCACGGAACGCTGTTCCCTTCCCACCAAAGGCGGTCCCTATTTTTCTACTTGCATTTTTTTACCTGCTTTCGAACTGCTAGGTTGGCAGAAGCTGGGACAAGAAACGGGAGCTCATCCCGTTACGCGACATTAGGGATTCGAACTGCTGAACTGCCAACCTTTCGATCGACGAGCTCAGGGTCTTAGCCACTGAGCCACCGTGTCCCACCCTGCGATGGTTAAACTGGTATAAAATTTTATTTTATGCTCTCAGGAAGGAAATGCTTCCAGGTTCAAAAAGATGTATTCCCAGATAAACGTGTGCGAGATTGTTGTTTACACAATCAAAGTTTGATGTCCTGTGCAGAAATAAACTGCTATCG
The DNA here is from genome assembly GCA_038048745.1 of Coluber constrictor foxii. Lineage (NCBI taxonomy): Eukaryota > Metazoa > Chordata > Lepidosauria > Squamata > Colubridae > Coluber > Coluber constrictor. The sequence goes on along the minus strand of CM075964.1, from coordinate 1,039,609 downwards.
ACATTTGCAAAAGTCAGAATTTTTAAGGCAAGTGTGTTGCGTTGTGTTGTTCTTTGCACCTGCTGGGAGTTTTTAACAACCCACGATAAAAACGTAGCACGTTTTATCTATTTTATACTAACGAATGTTTTTTTTTTAGGTTCAAATGCCTGGTTTGACATTTAATTCCAAGATAGCCTCGATTAAATTGTTTTGCAACCCTAATCTACCTTGGAAAGTTCAAATGAGGCCATAGTGTTAATCCAGGATAATAGAAGGGAAGGAAGTTTGACCGGTTTTGACCCTTATTTATTTAACTGCTTCGAGACACTTAGAAAGAGGAAAGCATTCAAACAGATATTCACAAAAATCACCTCTTAGGTGGATTATAACCACAGGTGGGTTTCATGTACTGTAGATACCAGTCCGCCCGGCACTTGAAATGTGTGCACCCACCATCCGCGCATGCATGAAGTGTCACAGAACATGGAAATTCACTCACGTGCACCGTCCACACATGCGTGCAATGTCAAACAACACAGAAATTCACTCGCGTGCACCATCCGCACTGTCAAACAATGTCAAACACACAGCGATATAGGACGGGATTGTGCCGAGGCAGGTGGGTGGGCCCACTCGTGGGCCGCCACTACCGTTTTGCTCAAATTGGTCCGAACCGGCTGAATGCCACCTTTGTTTATAACCTGTTTTCTGAGGTTTTCGTGGTGTTTGTAAGTAGATCTTTGGTTATTCGGGTTTTCTCCCGCGTAAAATTGGAAGTGTCTTGGCAACGTTTCGATGAAGTCTCGTTCGTTAACTTCAGGCTGGTGTTTTCGGCTTCGTGCTTCTAGGAGCAATTGCTCCTTCGTGCTTCCGGGAGCAACTGCTCCTTTGTGCTTCTAGGAGCAATTGCTCCTAGAAGCACGAAGCCGAAAACACCAGCCTGAAGATGACGAATGAGACTTTGTCGAAACATCCCAAGACACTTCCAATTTTATGCAGGAGAAAACCCAAATAACCAAAGACCTACACACACACACACACACACACATATATATATGCCTCGATAGAAAACCATAGAATATATATGAATAGAAAACCATAGATAGAAAACCATTGTGTGTGTGTGTGTGTGTGTGTGTGTGTGTGTGTGTGTACACACACACGAGCACGAAGCGAAGCCGAGAACACCAGCCTGAAGATGACGAATGAGACTTCGTCGAAACGTCGCCAAGATACTTCCAATTCTATGCGGGAGAAGACCCGAATAACCAAAGACCGACCTACCTACCTACCTACCTTCCTTCCTTCCTTCCTTCCTTCCTTCCTTCCTTCCTTCCTTCCTTCCTTCCTTCCTTCCTTCCTTCCTTCCTTCATTCATTCTATGGTTTTCTATCGAGGCACCTGGTCTACCCCAACATGTGGGAAGGAGTATACTGCATTCCTTTCACCTTTCAGCTCCAATCCAGGAGCCCTCAAGCAGTCGCATTTACGACGAACCATTTTTATACCAAATTTATATTTCGCTGATAAAGAAATAAAGGGAGACTAGTATAGATCTATTTCAAGCTGTTTAGCTCTCATCAGCTAGCCATACACTTACTCAGAGTTCAAATCCAAGTAAGGGTAGGGCTAGCGGATGAGAGTTAAATAGCTTGAAATATATTATTATTATTATTATTATTATTATTATTATTATTATTATTATTATTATTATTATTATTTAGATTTTTATACCGCCCTTCTCCCGAAGGACTCAGGGAGGTGCACAGCCATAATAAAACAATATACAATACAAAATTTAAAAACCAATTTAAAACAAATTAAATAAATTTGGCCCTGTCAATTAAAAACCCACAAATTTAAAATACCCCATCCAGATTCTTATTCAGCCAGGCCAGCCTGTGGAAATAGCAGGGTTCTTAAGGGCCCGGCGAAAGGTACGGAGATCGGGGATCATACGTATCCCAGATCTATACTAGTAGATCTATACTAATCTCCCTTTATTTCTTTATCAACAAAATACACATGATAGATGATAGATAGATAGATAGATAGATAGATAGATAGATAGATAGATAGATAGATAGATGATAGATAGATAGATAGATAGATAGATAGATAGATAGATAGATAGATAGATAGATGATAGATAGATAGATATTCCAATTTGCACACATATTTCTAACAATTTAAGGATGCCCAATTTGGGTTGCAAAAATCCAGATGTCCACATGAGGTCAATGAAGAGAGATTTTTAAAAACTGCCTGCTGTCACTCTGGACTCATTCAAGGTTTTGCAACCCTGATCCGATGGCTCGACGTCATTTAATTGACTATATTAAAAGGAGTTTAATTCAAAGTTAAGAGAAATTGCGAACATGCATTTGTGAGGGTTTTTTCCCCTCTGCGCTGGAGCTAAGTGCAAATCACGCTGCCAGCTGTAGCAAATTCCAACCTCTTTGGAAATATGAAATGATCGCTTTTTACAAAGCCTGTTGTAAATAGAATCATCCACCTTGCAGCAGAAAACTTCTAAATGGAATATGATTTATGCATTTATTTAATTAACGTCTGTAGCCATCCACCTCAAGAAAGAGACTCTGATTCAGGTGTAATAGAGATGAAAAATGAATTTTGGGGGGGCAAGGAGTGGGAGTCTTAACATCCATACTAGCAAAATAAGAAAATCAGTTAGGTGTTAAAGTGTGGACTCATATTGTACATACACCTCTACTTAAGTTAAATCGGGGGTGAAATGCGACCGGTTTTTTACTCTCTGTACATGCACAGAAGGATTTGCGCATGCACAGAGGGTCCAAGCACGCATGTGATGAGAGCCTGTGGCATGTGCCGTTCTGAACAGGTAGGGAAGATAAGTAGAGTTCACCCCTGAGTTAAATTCTATTATTATCTCCCTAAGACTGAAATAACATCCAAGTAATCCAAAAGAAAATATTGTGCTTCAGATAACGTCAATGAGGGAATTGCTTAGATGGTGAAGTTATTTGGAAGAGGACAGGAGGAGAAAGGAGGAAATTCAGGCACATCTTCAACCTCATCATCGATAGAACATCTGTGCCACGGGAGTTGAAGGCTGCAAAGAGAAGCCTGCTCAAATATTTCAAATGGATAGGGATGAGGACTGGGAAGATTATTGAAAATCGCAATAAGATTACCAGCTACAGTTTGGATGGATGGATGCATGGATGGATGGATGGATGGATGGATGGATGGATGGATGGATGGATGGATGCATGCATGCATGCATGCATGCATGGATATGTCCATAGGTCAGTAAGTTGCTAGATCAAGAGATCAAGTGAAAGATCAAGAGATTAACCGAGAAAGAGTGTGGGGGGGGGAGGGAGGGAGGGAGGGAGGGATTGGTAGATGAATAAATTGATAGATCCATAGATTGACAGATAGATAAAGAATGAACTGCCCCCGGGAATACGTATGATTCCCAACCTGCGTACCTTTCACCGTGTCCTTAAGACCCTATTATTTCAACAGGTTGGATTGGCTTAATAAGAATTTTGATTGGGTGTTTTAATTTTGGGGGTTTTTAACCGTGGGGCCAAAACGTTTAATTTGTTTTTAAATTGCTTTTAAATTTTGTATTTCATGTTGATTTATTGTAGCTGTACACCGCCCTGAGTCCTTTGGGAGAAGGGCGGTATAAAAATTTTATTATTATTATTATTATTATTATTATTATTATTATTATTATTATTATTATTATTATTATTATTATTATTATTATTATTATTATTATTAGATTGACAGAGCAATAGATTGATCAATGGATCAATAGACAAGAGAGAGAAAGAGAGAAAGAGAGACAGACAGACAGACACAAATATGGGTGAGTAGATGATGGATAGATACATCAGTAGGTCAGCAAGCCAATAGCTCAATAGATAGATTGGTCAATAGATTGATCAATAGGGCGAGAGATAGAGAAATAGATAGGTCGAGAGAGAGAAAGAGAGGGGGGTAAGTCAATAAATTGATAAATCAATAGATTGACAGATAGATAGATCAATAGATAAGAGGGTGAGAGAGAGAGAGAGAGAGAGAGAGAGAGAGAGAGAGAGAGAGAGAGAGAGAGAGAGAGAGAGAGAGAGAGAGAGAGAGAGAGAAATAGAGAGGTAGGTCAATAGGTCCATAGATCAATAGAAGTTTTCTGTTGCCTTCTTGGATTTGTTTCAGCTTCCCAATCAAGATCCCATGCCTGTTCTGTTCTGTTCTGTTCTGTTCTGTTCTGTTCTGTTCTGTTCTGTTCTGTTCTGTTCTCTACTCTACTCTACTCTACTCTACTCTACTCTACTCTACTCTACTCTACTCTACTCTACTCTTCATTCCAATATCTGCTCTAGTCTACTCTACTCTACTCTACTCTACTCTACTCTTCATTCCAATATCTGCTCTGCTCTACTCTACTCTACTCTACTCTACTCTACTCTACTCTACTCTACTCTACTCTACTCTACTCTACTCTACTCTACTCTTCATTCCAATATCTGCTCTAGTCTATTCCTATTCCAGACAGTGAAGGGGGGGGGAAAGAGAGAGAGACAAAGAATCAAATGCTTTAAAAAAATAATAAAGATGGGAGAGCTGCAATTCCCATCCAAGACCCTTAGAAAAAAATCTCTCCATCGAATGCTGAGCGTTTACATATTGCTTCTGGCTTGTGTGTTTCTTCCTTGCCACTTGTCTGAAGTTGGGATCGGTCAGAGATGGAAAAATTAAACCAACTGGCTCCAAAAATAGACAACCCTGGCCACGCTCAAGCGCTGGAAGTCACACCGGTAGAGTTTAGAGACGTTGCCTGTCCTAAACTCAGCTGGACATGGAACAATTCACCCTGCCCCACTGGACAGATTCCCAAGGACCGGACAGGCGAGGAAGGGAGGGGAACCTCTGCTTCCTTCTCAAACGGCTGAATCCCTCCCACCCAACTGTGTCCGGAATTTAAAGTAGAGATTTACACCAAGCTGGCACAACCGAGTTGTCCAACAGCTGAGCGGTTTTGCACCTGTACTGGCATACCAGCCATGTGGGCTGCTCACAGGTACAAAAGATAGATAGATAGATAGATAGATAGATAGATAGATAGATAGATAGATAGATAGATAGATAGATAGATAGATAGATAGATAGATAGATAGATAGATAGATAGATAGATAGATAGATAGATAGATAGATAGATAGATAGATAGATAGATAGATAGATAGATAGAGACAGATGAAAGAGAGGGGAGAGAGAATAGATCATAAATCATAGATAGATGCTAGAAGAGAGAAGATATAAAAGAAAGAGAGAGATGATGATAAAAATAGATAATGATAGACAGACAGACAGACAGACATAGACAGACGATATAGACAGACAGACAAAAGAGAGGGGAGAGAGAGAACAGATCATAAATCATAGATGCTAGAAGAGAGAAGATATAGAAGAAAGAAAACAGGAGAGATGACAGACAATGATAGACAGATATACAGATAGACGATGATAGACAGATGATAGATAGACAGACAGACATAGGCAGACAGACAGACGAAAGAGGAGATCATAAATCATAGATAGATGATAGAAGAGAAAAGATGTAGAAGAGAGAGGAGAAAGAGAAATGATGATGGTAGGTAGGTAGACAGACAGACGATGATAGACAGATGATAGAAAGATAGAAAGATAGATGATAGATAGATAGATAGATAGATAGATAGATAGATAGATAGATAGATAGATAGAGGAAAGAGAGAAGATAGAGAATAGATAGACCGTAGCTCATAGAAGATAGGTAGGTAGATACCCCATTTATCTGTATTTACTTCCTTTGTTCATGTTTATGTTCATACTTATACTTGCTACCTTTTACATGTTTGACAAATGCATACATACATACTGTAAATATGCAGATCATAAATCATAGATGATAGAAGAGAGAAGATACAGAAGAGAGGATACAGAAAGAAAAGAGAAGAGAGAGAAATTATGATAGACAGACAGAAAGACAGACGAAAGAAAGGAGAGAGAGAATAGATACATAGATACATATATGTATGATATATGTAAATAGATACATATAAATATAGATAGATGATAGATGATAAAAGAGAGAAGAGAGAGTAGGTAGGTAAGTAGGTAAGTAGATGATAGATAGATAGATAGATAGATAGATAGATAGATAGATAGATAGATAGATAGATAGATAGATAGATAGATAGATAGATAGATAGATAAATGAAATAGAGGAGAGGATAGATCATAGATGATAGACAGGTAAATACATAGATCATAAATCATAAATAGATAGATGAGAATAGAGAAGATATAGAAGAGAGGATATAGAAAGAAAAGCGAAGATATAGGAGAGAGAGAGATTATGATAGACAGAAAGACAGACAGATGAAAGAAAGGAGAGAGAAAATAGATACAGATCATAAATATAGATAGGTGATGATGATAAAAGAGAGAAGAGAGAGTAGGTAGGTAGGTAGGTAAGTAGATGATAGATAGATAGATAGATAGATAGATAGATAGATAGATAGATAGATAGATAGATAGATAGATAGATAAATAGAGGAGAGGATCGATCATAGATGATAGATAGGTAAATACATAGATCATAAATCATAAATAGTTGATAGATGAGAAGAAAGAAGAGATAGAAGAGAGAAAAGAGAGAAAAGAGAGAAGGTAGAAAGATAGAGAGATCTAAACACACACACACACACACACACAGGCTTTGCAGAACGCGCGCGCGCCTACTTTCTGTTTGTATACACTACCGCACACGGGGGAGTAACTCTCGGAGCTTAGTAAATTTTACTTGCAGATGTTTCGTGACCCAAACTTGGGAACGCCACCAATCCTAGTCACCGGCGCTGATCTTAGCTAGTTTCGGGTTTACGAAACGTCTTGCCAGAACTCCCCCCCCCCCCCCCAAGCTCAGAGAGCACCAAGGACGCCTCGTTTCAACTCTTCAGCTACAAATATTCTCCTTTATCGGTACAAATAGACGCACCAAGTCTGCAGAAAGAGACCAGAGGCGCTTCTGCCAGAACCAAGCCAGCTGTTTGGGGACGCGGGGGAAGGTCTGCTCCAGAACCTGTCCGGGGAAGAGGCGTCCCCACCCCAAATTTAACTGCTGCGCGGCCAGATTTTCTTTCTTTTTTCTTCTCCTGCTTCTCCTCTTGTCCCGACTACAGCACCTCGCTTGATCCCCCCCCCCAAAAAAAACCTGGGCGGGCAAGCAGTTGTCCAAGAGCACGCTTCTTGGACCCCGAGCTCGGCCAGGGACGAACCTTTTTAAAGAGCCGCGCGCGGCGCACAAACTCCCGCGTACACGTGTCTGCGCGTCTCCACGACCGCAACGAACCACAACATCCCCCCCACACACACACCCAACAACGATTGCAATATGCTCAAAGCCCCTCGAGGCGTTTTCCTCTAAACGCTCGGAGCGCCCAGACCTCCTCTTCCTCCCGCGTACACGCGTGTCTGCGTCTCCACGACCCCACAACATCCACCCCAACGATTGCATTCCGCCCAACGCCCCTCACAGCGTTTTCCTCCAAGCTCCCGAAGCGCCCAGACCTCCCCTCTCTCCCACCTCCTCCCACATTCCCGCGTACACGCGTGTCTGCTTCTCCACGACGACAACAACCCAACATCCCCCTCCCGACGACTGAATTCCGCCCAACGACCCTCGCGGCATTCACCTCCAAAAGCCCGGAGCTCCCAAACCTCCCCCACTTCCTCCTCCTCCCGTGTACACGCGTGTCTGCGTCTCCACGATCCCACAACACCCCCCGCACACCCCCAAGTATTGCATTCCGCCCAACGCCCCTCGCTGCGTTTGCCTCCAAGCGGCCGGAGCGCCCAGACCTCTCCCTCTTCCTCCTCATCCCGCGTACACGCGTGTGCGCGTCTTCACGACCCCCCATCCCATCCCGGGCAGCCTTTATCTCGCCTGGGACCCCCGAAAGCGGCGCCTGGCCAACTAAAAGAGCGAACTAACCTGCCGGCGGGACGGCCAGGACGGAGTGGAGGAAGAGTCCGAGGGGCAACAGCTGGTGGGTCCACATGGATGGGGAGGAGGAGGGGGGGCTGGCTACCTGGGGCCGGTGTGGAGGGGAGGCGGGGGCTCTTCCCCCTTTCCAGGGGTCCCCAAAGGAGGCAGAGACGGCAACAGAGGAGCCCGAGAGCGAGGAGCTGCTATATATTGCAAAGAGCCCGGGTTTGGGTGAGTGAGTAACAGGAAAACCCTGGGTCCCAACTCCCTCTTACGGTAAGAAAGCGCGTTCACAGCAGCGCCTCCGCGCTCTCCCCGCCTTCCCTCCCCGCCAGCCCAGCCCGGGGATGTGGGGAGGGGGGGAGACCGAGGGGCACAGAGACCACCGCAGCGCAGCACCGATGGCCAGAGACCACCTTTCCAAGGGGGGTGGGGTAGGGTGGGGTGGGGTGGCTGGGGAGGGTCTCCTCCAAGGAGATGGGGAAAATCCGCTCTGGAGCTGGTGGGTTGTTCTTACTTAAAAAGAACTCCCTGCTTGAAGAAAGCTAGCCCGTTAGAGCCCCAAAATGCTTGGTGTTCTTTTCCATCTCGGTTGAGAAAAGTTGGTGGATGGTGATGGAGTGGGGGGTGGGTGGGGTGAGGCTTATTTGATGGCGCCGCACCCACTTTGGATTAAAAGGCCAGGAGTGCTGCAAGGATGTTACCTGGGTTTATTCTAATCAGGGTGATGGGGGCAGGGGAGAGGGAGGGGGGAAAGGTGAGAGAGAAGAAAGGAAGGAGGGAGGGAGGGAGAGAAAGGAAGAAAGGGAGAAAGAGTGGAAAAGAGAGACAGGGAGGGAGAGAGAGGGGGGAAGGGGAGAGAGAAGAAAAGGAGGGAGAAAGAGAGAGAAAGAAAGGGAAAAAGAGTGGGAAGGAGAGAGAGAGAGAGGAGGGGAGAGGGGGAGAGAAGGAGAGTAAGCAAGGGAGGGAGAAAGAGGAAGGGAGAAAGGGAAGGAGAGTTAGTGGGAGTGAGAGAGAGGGAAGGAAGGAGAGTAAGAAGGAGAGAGCAGGAGAGGGTGGGGAAGGAGAAAGAATAAGAGAGATGGAGGAAAGGAGAGTAAGCAAGCAAGGGAGAAAGGGAAGGAGAGTAAGTGGGAGTGAGAGAGGGAAGGAAGGAGAGTAAGGAGAGAGCAGGAGAGGGTGGGGAAGGAGAAAGAGAATAAGAGAGAGATGGAGGAAAGGAGAGTAAGCAAGCAAGGGAGAAAGAGGAAGGGAGAAAGGGAAGGAGTAAATGGGAGGGAGTGAGAGAGAGGGAAGGGAAGAGAGTTAGAGGGAGAGAGCAGGAGAGGGAGGGAAAGAGAATAAGGGGGGGAGGGAGAGTAAGCAAGGGAGGGAGAAAGGAAGGGAAGGAGTCCTTGGGAATGAGGGAGTGGGAAGGAAGGAGAGTAAGAAGGAGAGAGCAGGAGAGGGTGGGGAAGAAAATAAGAGAGAGGGAAGGAAGGAGAGTAAGAGGGAAAGAACGGGAGAAGGTGGGGAGGGAAAGAGAATAAGAGAGGGAGTTAGGGAGAGAGAGGGACGAAAGGAGAGTAAGAGACATGGAGGAAGGGAATGAAAGAGAGAGAGAGAGAGAGACTGTTGTCCTGCTGGTTTGTCCAAAATTCTGCAACCTCAAGTAGGCTCCATATCAGCCAAAGGAATAGCAACCATTCACAAAGCTGGGTCAACCTGGGTACCCAAATTCTCACAACTTACACAAAGCTACCGAAAGAAACGCTAAAGCCAAACTCGGCCTATTATTCAACACAAGCAGCTAGGCAGTGGTGGAATTCAATTTCTTTTACTACCGGTTCTGTGGGCGTGGCTTGGTGGGCATGGTGTGGCTTGGTGGGCGTGGCAGAGGAAAGATACTGCAAAATCCCCATTCCCTCCCCACTCCTGGGGAAAAGATACTGCAAAATCTCCATTCCTACCCCACTCTGGAGCCAGCCACAGGTGGCATTTGCCAGTTCTCCGAACTACTCAAAATTTCCGCTACCAGTTCGCCAAAACCTGCTGAATTTCACCCCTGCCGCTAGGAGTGTTATCGTCTTAGCAGTTTTATTATCTCCGATCTTCGTACAAGCGTTAGGAATGGATCTGACAATGGGGAAGCCAGTTTCACTGAACAACCATATTACTAACTTAAGAACCACGGTGATTCACTTAACAACAGTGGGAAGAAAGCTCATGCAATGGGGTGAAACTCACTTAACAAAGGTCTCACTTAGAAAGAGGGATTTGGGGCTCAGGGATTTCGGTGGTAAGTCAAGGACTTCCTGTATCGTCTTCTCGGATTTTCTTTTTCATCTCCCCAGGTTTATCCTATAAACTTGGATTTCCTTCAAATTCCCCATCCAATTATTAACCAAATCCAATCCTTTTTCACCGTCTGCAACTTTTTGAGTTTTTAATTCAATTTGGGCCAAACTGTTCAATAGTTTTAAATTCTAATTTTATGATATTTATGTGTTTTGTGTTTTTACCTGGCTGTACACCGCCCTGAGTCCTACGGGAGAAGGGCGGTATAGAAATATAATTAATAAAATAACAAAATAAATAAATAAACCTAATAATAATAATAATAATGTGAGCTGGAGCTGCCAGTCAATAATTTTATTTGTAGCACTCATTCCACCTGCCTTGTTTGCTGGATTTTTTTTTCTTTCTAATTTTATTTTTAATGTTTGACTATTTATTAATCAGACATTATTAATACATTAATTGTTTATTTTTAATGTATTCTTCTGTCCTGCAATGTTCTAAAAGGTATCGGAAAAGTACGTGCAATTCCCCCCCACCCCCATTTTTAAAAACATTTCTTCTTTTCTACACCTCGAAGAAGGAGGTGTGTGAGTTTCCCTCCAGCACAAATTTTACGTTTTTTTTTTCTTGTTTTTTTTTTGACAATCCAAGAATCTTCTTTTCAATTTGAAGTTTTCTTCCCCTGTTTAGGCAACGCTCTTTTGACCGTTGTTTGCTTCCTTCTCTCGTTTTCATTTGTTACTGTTTAACTTTGTTTATTTTTATATATTTTTTTTTTGTTTATAGTTCGTTTTTTGTACCGTGGAAGGTTTTTTTTTTGTTTCGTTTTGTTTCGTTTTTTTGGGCTCATTTTATTTATTTGAGTCCAGGCATGAAAAAAAACAAAAAACAAAAAACAAATTACGGAAAAGTTTATTTATTTTTTTCAAATGTATGTTTGTTTGTTTGTTTTCTTTTAATTTCGTCACAGATAGGGCAGGCGAGGACATCATACATATTGTCTTTGATTGGTTGGCACACTCCAGAGACAGAAAAACTGATGTGAGATTTACAAAATCTAACTTCAGGGTCTATGAAAGGCACGGACTGAAAAACAGAAAATATATATTTATAAAAAAAAACCTTCCTTAAAAAAACATTTGTGATGTTGAACAGATTTTTTTTTTTTTTAGACAGGCCTCTCTGTTTCTCAAGATGAAAAATTTTGAAGATGGTATTTATTTATTTATTTATTTATTGAATTTCTATACTATATCACGACATCCATCCGAAAAGTTTCCCTCCGCTCCAAGGACTAAAAAAAAACCCTCTCAATTTGCTCTACAGGTTGTCCTCGACGTACGACCACAACTGAGCCCAAAATATTATGCTGCTGAGTGAGATATTGGTTAAGTTGAGCTTTGCCTCATTTTATGACCACTCTTGCCATGGTTGTTAAGCGAATCTGGCTTCCGTGTCGACTTTGCTGGTCAGAAGGTCATGTGACACACACACACACCCCACACACACACACACAGGGACACTGCAACTGTCATAAATGTGAGTCGGTGGCCAAGCATTTGAATTTTGATCACGTGGTCATGGGGGAATGCTGCAACGGTCATAAGTGTGAAAAACGGTCACAAGTCACTTTTTTCAGTGCCGTCGTCACTTTGGTCACTAAATGAACTGTTGTAAGTCGAGGACTACTTTTAAGGAGCTGCCAAGATGCAGATTTTGAAGAGTTCACACCACAAACATCTCTCTGAAAATTTCCCTTCCTTCCTTCCCCTTCCTTCCTTCCTTCCTTCCTTCCTTCCTTCCTTCCTTCCTTCCTTCCTTCCTTCCTTTCTTTCTTTCTTTCCTTCCTTTCCTTCCTTCCTTTCCCTTCCTTCCTTCCCTTCTTTTTCCTTCCCTCTTCCCTTTTCATTCTCCTTTCTCCTTCCTTTCCTCCTTCCTTCCCCTTCCTTCCTTCCCTTCTTTTTCCTTCCCTCTTCCTTCTCCTTTCTTCTACCTTCCCCTCTTCCCTTCTTTTTCCTTCCCTCTTAATTCTCCTTTCTTCTTCCTTCCTTCCTTTCCCTTTCTTCCTTCCTTTCCCTTCTTTCCTTTCCCTTCCTTCCTTCCCTTCTTTTTCCTTCCCTCTTCCCTTTTCATTCTCCTTTCTCCTTCCTTTCCTCCTTCCCTTCCTTCCTTCCTTCCCCTTCCTTCCTTTTTCCTTCCCTCTTCCTTCTCCTTTCTTCTACCTTCCCCTCTTCCCTTCTTTTTCCTTCCCTCTTAATTCTCCTTTCTTCTTTCTTTCTTCCTTCCTTTCCCTTCCTTCCTTTCCTTTCCTTCTTTTTCCTTCCTTGCTCTCTTCCCGTCTTTCCTTCTTTTTCTTTGTCCTTCCTCTTTCCCTTTTTCTTTTCCTGTCCCTTCTTGCGTGCTCAAATCCAAATGGGGAAACTTTTCTCTTTTATTTTTTAGTTTGTTTTGCTAGCCCTCCCTGCCATAGACCATCCAGAATCGTTGGGATGAGATCATTGGGGTGCGATGACCATAGACATTGTTGAAATGGGGCAAGTGAATTCTTCTGCCAAATTTATCCTAGGTCCAATGTTAAGACAGGCAGGAAGAAAGAAATCTTCCTTATGAAACTATTCTACTAGTTTTGCCCCAATGGGGCGATTGTCTTCTCAAACATAAAACATCTTGACTTCTCAGCTTGGTAGCAAATAATTGGAGTCAGTTGCTCCTTTGAACTGATTTTTATTAAAGCCGTTTTTCACAAAAATACAAGTTAAAGGAAGAAAAGAAAAGAAAAAAGGGAAAAGATGCAAAAAGGAAAGAAAGAGAAAAAGAAGGAGGGAGAAAGGGAGGGAGGGAGGAAAGATAAGGGAGGAAAGGAGGAAGTAAGGAAGAGAAGATAAGGGAAGGAGGAAGGGAAGGGAAGAAGGGGAAGGAAGGAAGGAAGGAAGGAAGGAAGGAAGGAAGGAAAAGAAGAGAGGGAAGGAAGTGAGGGAGGAAGGAAGAGAAGGGAAGGAGGAAGGGAAAAGGGAAGAAGGAGAAGGAAGGAAGAGGAAGGAAAAAGGGAAGGAAGGAAGTGAGGGAGGAAGGAAGAGAAGATTCCTTCCTGATGCCTATGAGGAGTTCACGGCAAATGTTTTCTCTTTGCGCTCTAACAGAAAGAAACATCCGCTGCTCTCTAGGATTGAATGCTCAACTTTCCAAGTGGAAGGCAACTATCTTCACCAGTAGTCCACCATCACGCCGTACATCATTTTGTAAAAATTTTGTCTTAAATGATAACATCCGTGTTGAATTTTTGCATCTGCTCTTAATTGCTTTCTTTCAGAGTTTCTGGCTCAATTTACCTGTGAACCTTTTTTCTTAATCTCTCCCTCCTTTTCATACCTGTTTTTTTTCCCCCCGAGATCAGTAGAGATCAGAGCAGGGGTGAAATCCAGCAGGTTCTGACAGATTCTGGAGAACCGGTAGCGGAAATTTTGAGTAGTTCGGAGAACCAGCAAATACCACCTCTGGCTGGCCCCAGAGCAGGGTGGGAATGGAGATTTTGCAGTATCCTTTCCCTGGAGAGGGGCGGGAATGGAGATTTTGTAGTATCCTTTCCCTGGAGTGGGGTGGGAATGGAGATTTTGCAGTATCCTTCCCCCAGGAGTGGAGAGGGAATGGGGATTTTGCGGTATCCTTCCCCTGCCACGCCCACCAAGCCACGCCCACCAAGCCACGCCCACCAAGCCACACCCACTAAGCCACACCATGCCCACCAAGCCACGCCCACAGAACCGGTAGTAAAAATATCTGAATTTCACCACTGGATGAGAGGCTATCAAAGTGTAGAAAGTTAGCACCCATCCCACTCCTAGGAAAATGAGATATTTTAGGAAATATTAAAAGGGCAGAATATTTTCCCTAAAACGGAGGCAGAAACTCAGCCCCTCCCCCCCACCTTTGTCAATGGGCCATTAAAACCTGGGCCAGTCTCTTCTACATAACAAAGATCGACCTCCTTCAAGCAGAGCCATAGTAGGAATTGCCCAAAGACCCTTTCATTACAACATCACCAGGGGTGAAATCCTACCGCTTCTGACCCGTTCGGGCGAACCGGAAGTAAAAAACGCTACCAGTTCGGGCAAACTGATATTTCTGATGATCAGCTGGGCGACGATCAGCTGTGATGGGCAATTTATATTAGCTAGAATCGTCAGATTTCCTATTTTCTAGCTAATCTAAATCGCGTGGCACAGCGGATTCCCACGGCCCCTTCGCTTTGTAGACTCGGAAGGCGTCAAAATGTTCCTTTTTTAGCACTGCACGGGCGTGCCTTAGGTACATATGCGCGCGAAGCACACGCTCGGTAGCAGACTCACGGAACTGGTAGCAGACTTCAGAAGATTTCATCGCTGATCATCACCCAGCAAGAGTCAACCAAGCCTGGGACTCGAAAGACAACCTACAAAATTACCCCTACGTGGCCTCATGGGAGTCTGACAACCAATCGGAAGACAAGCTCAAATTCAGAGCCCAACAGAGGGTATAAATCTATCTATCTCTCACCCATGTGCTTTTTTGCCCAGGACCAAAACCATGTGGTCCTGTCCAGCATTAAACTATCTTTTCAAGCAAGTCTCCATGTTTCCAGTGTCTTTCTCCCCACTTGGAACTGAAACAGGGGTGGGTTCTACTTACCTTTACTACCGGTTCGCAACGAGAGTGTGCCCATTCGCAGATCATCGATGATGATGTGGATGGTGTGTGGGTGGAGCCTCCCGCCAGTTTTACTACCAGTTCTAATGAACCGGACTGAACCGGGAGCAATCCACCACCGAACTGAACACAGATGGACATTTCTTCCAACATAAGCCTGCATTTTTCCTCCAAGGAGTCATGTCTTCGTGACTGGTCTTCAACCATGTTGCAAGCAGCCTCGGAGGAGAACATCTGATCCTCCGGACGTACCAAAAAAAACCGAGCCAAAAAAAAAAAAAGGAAATTTAAATGGAAGTGAAACTCATACCGTAATACTAGAGTTGGCTGAGAGACGGTTTAATATTCACGGTTTTCATTTCAAGCACTTTCAGTTCTCTCCCTAAGTTCCAGCCCACATCGTAGCTGGAAGGAAATATTAATTAAAAATTAAATCGATTAATGAAATAATTAGAAGGGAGCCAAAAAAAAACAGGGAAAGACAGAGATGGATGCTTTGATGTGGCTTCGCTTGTATCTTTTATCGCCAGCCTTTCGGTTATTAGAATGTTGGGTGGAGAGAATGTAAAAAGTAATGCACTCCGTCAACAGAAATATCAGCAGCAAAGGGACTTACAACCATTTTTCGCACTTATGACCGCTGCAGCGTTCCTGTGGTCCTGTGATCAAAATTCACAGGACCACTGGAATTGGAAACTGGCATGTACTTATGACTGTTGTCATGTGCCCCAGGTCACATGATCTCCTTTTGCGACCTTGTGACAAGCAAAAGAATAGAATTTTTTTTATTGGCCAAGTGTGATTGGACACACAAGGAATTTGTCTTTGGTGCATACGCTCTCAGTGTACATAAAAGAAAAGATACGTTCATCAAGACTCGTAAGGTACAACACTTAGTGATAGTCATAGGGTACAAATAAGCAATCAGGAACCTCAAAAGCTATAAATTCCAACCTATTTCCTAAGAGACCCAATTATATGCATTCCTCCACCGAAGCATTTATTCCTGCTTTTGCTTCCTCTTCTGCGCATAATTGGCACGTGCTAGAGCATTTCCTTTGACACATTTCCTATGACTGGTTTAGTTTTCTTAGAAAACTGATCAGGAGCCGCTTCAAATTTCTCTCGGAAGCTCAGCCACCAGATTCTTTACTAGTACATTTTTATGCATTTATGGATCATATGACTAGCTGCCCCGATCTCCAAGGATCGATCCTTTCAAAGCTGTTTTAGAATTTAGGCTTTGAAGATAGATAGATAGATAGATAGATAGATAGATAGATAGATAGATAGATAGATAGATAGATAGATAGATAGATGATAGATAGATGATAGATAGATAGATAAATGATAGATAGATAGATAGATAGATAGATAGATAGATAGATAGATAGATAGATAGATAGATAGATAGATAGATAGATAGATAGATAGATGATAGATGGATGTGTGTTTTCTGAGGTTTTCGCAGGTGTTTGTATGTAGGTCTTTGGGGTTATTCGGGTCTTCTCCCGTGTAAAATTGGAAGTGTCTTGGCGACGTTTTGACGAAGTCTCATTCGTCATCTTCAGGCTGGTGTTCTCGGCTTCGTGCTCCTGGAAACCTCTCCTGCGCGAGCTGCACTGGCTCCCGGTGGTCTTCTGAGTGCGCTTCAAGGTTTTGGTTATTACCTTTAAAGCGCTCCATGGCTTAGGACCTGGTTATTTACCACCTACTACCATCAATAGCCTCCCACCGGCCAGTACGCTCCCATAGAGAGGGGTTCCTCCGGGTGCCATCGGCCAAACAATGTCGACTGGTGGTCCCCGGGGGGGGAGAGCCTTCTCTGTGGGAGCACCCACCATCTGGAACGAGCTCCCCCCGGAGATACGGAAGATCCTGGACCTGCGCACCTTCCGTCGCGTGCTTAAGACTCACTTATTCCATCAAGGCCTGACCTAAGTATTTTTTCCCCCTTTTAAATGGGAATTTTAAATTTGTTTTAAATTATTTGAGGTTTTAAATTTTCAGCCAAACTATTTAATTCGTTTTATCATATCTTAAATTTTGTATTTATATGTTTTGTTTTATGGCTGTAAACCATAAACCTGTAAACCTGAGTCCTTCGGGAGTAGGGCGGTATATAAATTCAATAAAATCTAAAAAAAATCAAAAAAATAGGTGATCTGCGCATGCACAGAAGCTTCTGCACATGCGCAGAAGAGAGTGCACGAATGAGCACGATGCGAACCGGTAATAAAGCTAAGTAGAACCCATCCCGGTTGACATGTTAGCATTCCTCCTCCATCCTTCTTGCCTCTCTCTCTGAGTCCTTCAGGAGAAGGGTGATATATAAATCTAATAAATCAAATCAACCAATCTCTCTCACACACACCCTTTAAAGTAGGTGCCTGCTAGGATGAATTTAAATAGCATCTTATGGCTGGGCTTAATGGGATTAACAATATGCTCCTCAAAGTCTCGTTTTTGTGCAACTGGGTGTTCCCTTTTTCTTGTGGTCTTGATTGAAACAAGGCTTCCATTTTCTGAAGGAAGAGCGCTTTGGGTCTAATCGTTTCTTTGACAGCATCGTTAATCAAGTTGGTGACCTCTTCGACTCTTAAATGCTCCTCACCTGAACTTGGCTAAGTAGGGTTTTGTGTGTAATTTTGAGGCATGTTTGGAAAACTTGGAGACCCTGGGGAATTCTGTTCGATACTCTTGTTTGCAAACCTATCCAAAGGAAAAACCCTTCAGGGGAAGGGAGTGTGACTCCGGTTAAATGTGTGAACGGTGGAGGACTTTTAGCACATGAGGACATTTTGCGATGTCCCAGGCTTCATCGTTTCAATTTGCTCATTCAGTGCTGAGTGTGTAAGGCCATGATGATATAGGATGAGGTAGTTTTGATGACGGTTTCTATATGTTAGTAATTGTGATTTTAGAGGTGAGAAATTGTTTGTCTATGACTTGATCATTATTGAACCAGGGACTGACTGACTGATTTTCTTTCTTTCTTTCTTTCTTTCTTTCTTTCTTTCTTTCTTTCTTTCTTTCTTTCTTTCTTTCTTTCTTTCTTTCTTTCTCCCTCCCTCCCTCCCTCCCTCCCTCCCTCCCTCCTTCCTTCCTTCCTTCCTTCCTTCCTTCCTTCCTCCTTTCTTTCTTTCTTTCTTTCTTTTTCTTCCTTCCCTAAATCCCTCCCTCCTTTCTTTCTTTCTTTCTTTCTTTCTTTCTTTCTTTCTTTCTTTCTTTCTTTCTTTCTTTCTTTCTCTCTCTCTCCCTCCCTCCCTCCCTCCCTCCCTCCCTCCCTCCCTCCCTCCCTCCCTCTCTCTCTTTCTTTCTTTCTTTCTTTCTTTCTTTCTTTCTTTCTTTCTTTCTTTCTTTCTTTTTCATTCTTTCTCTTTTCTTTTCCATATTTCTATATTGCCTATATCTCCCTTAAATACAGGCTCTGGGAGATATACAATATAATAACCCATAAATAAAAAAATGTAGAATAATTAACATTAAAATTAAAAAATCAATTAGGGTTAAAATGTTAAAATTATCAAATAATTATTATTATTCAACAACAACAAAAGCAGAAAAAAATTTGAACTGTTGCCTTTTGAACAACCAATACTTGGATGATTGAGACTCTCCATCGACGTCCTAGTACCTTGTTATTTGCAACTGCTGTAGATCAACCTTTAACCAATGCTTTTGGCCCTGATCATGGACAATTTGAGCTTTTCTGATTTAGAAGGAGAATGAGAATATGGACAGGAGGAGGAGGAGGAGGAGGAGGAGGAGGAGGAGGAGGAGGAGGAGGAGGAGGAGGAGGAGGAGGAGGAGGAGGAGGAGGAGGATATAGACAGCAGGAGGAGGGGGGAGGAGGAAAGAAGGAGGAGAAGAAGAGGAGGAGGAGGAAAAAGAGGAGAGCAAGGAGAATATAGACAGCAAGAGGATGGGAAGGAGGAGAGGAGGAGAAGGAGAAGAGGAGGAGGAGGAGGAGGAGGAGGAAAAAGAGGAGAGCAAGGAAAATATAGACAGCAGGAAGAGGGGAGGAGGGGAGAGGAGGGGGAGAAGGAGAAGGAGAAGAGAAGGAGGAGGAGAAAGGGAAGAGCAAGGAGAATAGACAGCAGGAGGAGGAGGAGAGGAGGAGGAGGAGAGAACAAGAGGGGGAGGGGAGAAGGAGAAGAGAAGGAAGAGAAGGAGGAGAAGAAAAGGAGGATATAGGGAGGAAAAGGAGGAGGGAGGAGGAGGAGAAAGAAGGACAATATAGACAGGAGAAGGAGACTATAGATGAGGAAGAGGAGGATATAGACCGGAGAAGGAAAAGGATAATATAGAAGGAAAAGGAGGAGAGAGGAGGAGGAAGAGAATATAGAGGAGGAGAAGGACAACATCTTAAAGCATTTTGCCTTACCATGTTATGTTGCTTTATTTACCTCTATGCATGTTAAATAACATGGGGAACTAATGATGCCCTCTGGCTTCAAAAACATTTCAGTTTATTATGGTTGGCAAGCCTTGGTGAACAATGGGTCACTCATTTGACAGAAGGATCCGTTCATTGAAAGACACTGATGGATCCAAATAGTCTTCTGATGAATCTTGCTGAAATTTCCTATCGAATGCCGAATGAAATGTTAATCAGCCTCTGAAATGAGAAAATACCCCACGTAGTTAATTTGAGAGGAGAGTGTGTGTGGACATGTTCTTCTTCTCGGAGCCGAAAGAATACATAATTTATTTCGAAATTCTGCCTGGTGGGAAGATGGCTAGAGCCGGCCACAGGGAAAAGTCTTGGGTCAAATTTGATTGAAGACAGATTGTGTTTGTACAGTCAGTGCGGATCTCCTACGATTTCCAATTTCTATTTATTTTTGAAAAGAGTTTCCCCTCCTCTTTAGCTAAGAAAGTCCAGAATGGCTAACACAGAGACAGTGAAACAGAGACAGTTCCTAACTTCAATGGCACGGATTAAAAAAAGGAATTTCTTCTTTCCTATCTTTTTTTTAAGGCATAGCAATTAAAGTATTGAAGCGGGCAAGAGACGATGGATGGATGATTTCTCTTTTTTGTTGTTCTGAGTTGCTTTTCCTTTTTTCTCTCTTTTCCTCCCCCTCCTTCTTTTTGTAAGTAGGTGACATGATTAGATAGGAAAGAAAGAAAAAGTTTCTTAATAAAGGGTGATACGATTAAAAGCTAGAAAAAGTGGTAGAAATAAGAGAACGGGGAAGATCAGTGTATACATTGTTATATCATAAAATGAAAGTAATAACAAGAGAGAAAAAGTGGAATAATTGAACAATGATAGGCTATAACTTAATACAAGTGTGTTTTATTATTAGAAATATATAAGTGGATTGAATGTAATGATTAGTTTGATTAGTTTTGTTTGTACTAGAATGGATGATACCCAGGGGCCATACTGTTCTTACATTGATTTGATATCTTTATAAACAAATAAAAAACTTGGGGAAAATTAAAGAATTTTCTCTAATAGAAATAAGGGGATTTTTCTCTTGCGTGCCACTTTTGCACTGTTGTTGCTGTTGTTAGTTGCGAAGTTGTGTCTGACCCATCGTGACCCCATGGACAATGTTCCTCCAGGCCTTCCTTTCCTCTACCATCCTCTGGAGTCCATTTAAGCTCACACCGACTGCTTCAATGACTCCATCCAGCCACCTCATTCTCTGCCGTCCCCTTCTTCTTTTGCCCTCCATCGTTCCCAGCATTAGGCTCTTCTTCAGGGAGTCCTTCCTTCCTTCTCATTAGGTGGCCAAAGGATTTGAGTTTCCTCTTCAGGATCTGCCTTCTAAAGAGCAATCAGGATTGATCTCCTCTAGGACTGACCGGTTGGATGGCCTTGCAGTCCAAGGGACTTGCAGGAGTCTTCTCCAGAATCACAGTTCAAAGGCCTCCATTCTTTGATGCTTATGGTCCAACTTTCACAGCCATCCATTGCAACTGGGAAAACAATCACCTGGACTATACACACTTTTGTTGGCAGGGTGATGTCTCTGTTTTTTAGAACCCTGTCTAGATTTACCACTTTTGCATTATTCAACCACTATCTTAGCTCACTATCGGTGAAAACATATGCTCCAGAACAGACTTGGTAGAGTAGCAATGAAAGCCTCGGAAAAGGTATTCAGATGACTTGATACCTACAAAGACCAGAATTAGTACCTACAAAGACCAGGTGGTAGGTTTCCCTGTGACATTCCATGGAAGCCAAAATTGGAATTTGAAGAAGCAGGATTAAAAAAAAAAAGAAGTATCAAATTGGGAATTGGGTATGTCTAGTTTAGTGAAAAGAAGGACTAAGGGGAGACATAATAGCAGTCTTCCAGTATCTCAGGGGCTGCCACAAAGAAGAGGGAGTCAAGCTATTCTTCAAAGCTTCTAAAAGCAGGAGAAGAAGCAACGGGTGGAAACTAATCAAGGAGAGAAGCAACCTGGAACTAAGGAGAAATTTCCTGATAGTGAGAATAATCAATCAGTGGAATGGTTTTCCTTCAGAAGTTGTGGGTGATCCATTACTGGAGGCTTTTAAGAAGAGATTGGACAGCCATTGCTCTGAAATGGTATAGGGGTCCCCTGGTTGAGCAGGGGGTTGGACTAGATGACCTCCAAGCTCCCTTCCAACTCTGTTATTCTTAGCTCATAATATAGTGGAAAATCAACTGGGCAACAGCGTGCAGTTCAATGTTGCTATCAAAGCAGTTGTACTGGATGATTTTTGCCTAAAATTTTATATATCCTTTATAAATAGACTATATGGTATATATGTCTATCAACTTTTCTATATCTGTCTGTCTGTCTGTTTATCTCTATCGTATTTATCTCTATCTATCTATCTATCTATCTATCTATCTATCTATCTATCTATCTATCTATCTATCTATCTATCTATCATCTGTCTATCTATCTATCTATCTCTATCTATCTTTAGGAGGTCATAAATCTTTTAATCGTCCTGTCTGCTACCAATCACTAATGGGAAAGAATATTTGCCCTCAAGTTTTCAGTTCATACATTAGAGTTTTTTCCCATACAGTCCCCTCCTCGTTTTATTAGGATGAATAAAACAAAACTTTCCCCAGATGGCTGTGCACGCAATATATTTAATGCACTTGTAATTAAATAAACATTAAGCACAATGCAATTGTCTCACTTAAGTGCATTTGTCAATTAAATCAATAGAAGTGGGCAAAGTCCTTAATGAGGGACACAAGACTGGGGTTGGAAATAACAACAACAAAAAAATCAGATGGCTAAATGATGCTTTTATTTGAGAATCTTACGGGAATCGTTTTCCCAGCCAAATGTACCTATCAGAATTATGTGGAGTGTTAACCAGCGGAGGCTTTCTGAGAGATCCTTGAATGAATGGAAGGAAAAGATCATAAATACAGGCAGATGAATTACACTTTAAAATTCAAGGAGCTGCCAGTCAAGCCAATGTCATTGTCGGTGATGGAAAACAGTTTGTTCCATTTCTCTTTCTCTCGTTTTAGCCGGCAGTTGAATTCTTTGTGGTTTTTCTTATAAAATGCCATCATGCAAAGTATGTTTCTGGGTGTTCTAACCCATAGCTATATGTGTCCACATTTTCTGGCATACTGGGGTTTTTTTTAATCGAATTTTTCCTAATGCAGTGCTGTTTTTAATATACTAGTTATAGAATAGCACCTTTCCTTCTTTTTCTTTCTCCCTCCTTCCCTCCCTCCTTCTCTCCTTCTTTCTCTCTCTCTCTCTCCCCCTCCTCCTTCTCTCCCTCCTTCTCCCTCCTTCTCTCCCTCCTTCTCTCCCTCCCTCCCTTCTCCTCTCTTTCTCTCTCTTCCCTCTCTCCCTCCCTCCCTCTCTCTTTTCTCTCTCCCTCCCTCCTTTTCTCTCTCTCTCCCTCCTTCTCTCTCCTTCCCTCCTTCTTTCTTTCTCTCCCCCTCCTTCTCTCTCTCTCCTCCCTCATTTTCTCTCTCCCTCTCCCCTCCTCCTTCTCTCTCTCCCCTCCCTCTCTCTTTCTTTCCCTCCTCCTTCTCTTTCTCTCTCTCCCTACCTCTCCTTTTTCTCTCCCTCCCTCCTTCTCTCTCTCTCCCTCCCTCCCTCCTTCTCTCTCTCTTTCTCCCTCCTTCTCTCCCTCCTTCTCTCCCTCCCTCCCTTCTCCTCTCTTTCTCTCTCTTCCCTCTCTCCCTCCCTCTCTCTTTTCTCTCTCCCTCCCTCCTTTTCTCTCTCTCTCCCTCCTTCTCTCTCCTTCCCTCCTTCTTTCTTTCTCTCCCCCTCCTTCTCTCTCTCCCCTCCCTCATTTTCTCTCTCCCTCTCCCTTCCTCCCCTCTCTCCCCTCCCTCTCTCTTTCTTTCCCTCCTCCTTCTCTTTCTCTCTC
The DNA here is from genome assembly GCA_038048745.1 of Coluber constrictor foxii. Taxonomy (NCBI): domain Eukaryota; kingdom Metazoa; phylum Chordata; class Lepidosauria; order Squamata; family Colubridae; genus Coluber; species Coluber constrictor. Next base: position 1,016,286 of record CM075964.1, on the reverse strand, counting down.
CCTACCTCTCCTTTTCTCTCCCTCCCTCCCTCCTTCTCTCTCTCTCTCTCCCTCCCTTCTTCTCTCCCTCCCTCCCTCCTCCTCTTTCCCCTCCCTCCCTCCCTCCCTTCCCCTCCCTCCTAACCTTCAGCAAATTGTTTGTTTAGTCATTGATTTATTTAGCTAGCAAAATCTTCAAGAAGACATCTTCTGATAAGGAGCCCTACACTTCTCCAATCTCTCTTTAGCTTATTATTTCCCCACCTGTTCTACCAAATCCAAATGCCTCTTCTTCTCTCTAGAATCCAACCCATGCTTAAAAGTTGAGCCCACTCAAATGCTTACATCCCCACAAACACATCTGGCTTCTGATCCCCAGGATTAAAACTGAATGTGTGTGTGGGGGGGAGGGCAACCCACAATTAAGCTCCAGTGTTTTTCCAAAAGACGACAAAGGATCTGTCTTCCCAGAGGAAACAAGAGTGCCGAAAAGTGACTCCAGATTGGGTTATATATATAAGCTGATGATTGCTAACAGAAGCAGGTCGGAGATTAATTTTACAAATTAACGGGGAGCTTTTTAAAGGATGCACATCGATGGTGTTTGTAGAAAAGGCATTGAACTCGCAGCAGTAGGAAAACGAATCGGCAGTTTTCGTCTGCTTAAAAGTAGTTTGGGAAAAACTTGATGTGCAAACAGCCATTCTGATTTTTATTTTTAGACCAAGAAGAAAACTCCATCAACTTTTTTTTTAAATTATTTTATTTTAGTACAAATAATCCATCTTCCATTAAACAGGGTGTTATCTGGGTACAAATATTTGTGCAATAACAGTTAAAATTTACAATCATATTCATTATTTAATCTATTCTTAGCTTAATACCAAATCATTTGCTTAACTCCATTAACTATTTTCTATATTTTACTCATCTACTTTTATTTCTAAGTTTTATATTTGTCCTCTGACCATCGATAAAATATTTCCCATATTGCATTAAAAACCAGTTTGTTCTTTCTCTTTAATTGCCAGTGTTAATCTATTCGTTTCTGCACAATCTAATATTTTCTTTATCATATTCTCCTCTGTAGGAATCTCTTCAGTTTTCCAGTTTTGTGCAAATGCAATTCTAGTGGCAGTTATTCCATGAATAATCAAATATACATTTTACTATAAGTTTCTGATAAGATTCCCCAACAGAAATATTTCAGGTTTAAAGTCAATATGTTGTTGTATCATCTATTCCAACCATGTGCATATTTTTATCCAAACTTTTTTAGCTTTTACACATGTCCACCACATATGATAATGTGAGCCAGGGGTAAAATGTTACCGATTCTCTCCAGTTCAAGTGAATTGGTACCGGCAGCAACGGAGGGTTCAGCAAACTGGTAGCGGCGGCAGAGGTGGTTCGACGAACTGGTAGCGGCGACAGTGTGAGGCTCCGCCCACCGACCCAGACATCATTACTTCCAGGTTTTAACCAGGAAGTAACCTGTTTTTGACATGCATGCTCAGAGGATCTAATATCGCACATGACACGCATGCGCACTTCCGAACCAGTAGGGAAAGGAAGATTTCACCCCTGGCCAGGGGCCTGAAGACATTTCCAACATAAGAACACTCCATCAACTTGAACAGGGTGCAAACAAATCTTGCTGGCATGCATTTAATGGCATAATAGGAGTGGGTTCGTGTGTCAGGCAAACAGGAAAATGGAATTGACCCAGCCAATTATGCCTGCAGAGATTAAACGGAGACCCAAACTGGCTTAGTATCTTTGGGAGGCTAAAATAACTCCACCTCTTTGCTGGGTTGTGTGAACAGTTGACCACCAGCTCAAGACTACTTTTAAAATCTAAACAATGTTTTGCAAGGGTCTTGTTATAATGGGTGACCTGTAATAGCATCTGTTCTAATGTTGGTTTTGCAGCCATGTGATTCACTGCAGTTATTAAGTTAGTTACTACTATTAATCTTCTCATCGTTCCCATCACCCATCTCTTCCCACTTATGACTGCGTGACTGTAATTTTGTTGCGTGTATCCTTACGATTTATATCAATATTTTTTCCTGATTACTTATTTGTAACCTATGACTATCATTAAGTGTTGTACCTTATGATTTTTGATGAACGTATCTTTTCTTTTATGTATACTGAGAGCGTATGCACCAAAGACAAATTCCTTGTGTGTCTAATCACATTTGGCCAATAAAAAATTCTATTCTATTCTATTCTATTCTATTCTATTCTATTCTATTCTATTCTATTCTATTCTATTCTATTCTATTCTATTCTATTCTATTCTATTCTATTCTATTCTATTCTATTCTATTCTTAATTTCTACTCCTATTCTATTCTATTCTATTCTATTCTATTCTATTCTATTCTATTCTATTCTATTCTATTCTATTCTATTCTATTCTATTCTATTCTATTCTATTCTATTCTTAATTTCTACTCCTATTCTGTTCTGTTCTGTTCTGTTCTGTTCTGTTCTGTTCTGTTCCCTTCCCTTCCCTTCCCTTCCCTTCCCTTCTATTCTGATTTTTCATTCCATTATTCTATTCTATTCTATTCTATTCTATTCTATTCTATTCTATTCTATTCTATTCTATTCTATTCTATTCTATTCTATTCTACTCTACTCTACTCCACTCCACTCCACTCCACTCCACTCCACTCCACTCCACTCCACTCCACTCCACTCCACTCCACTCCACTCCACTCCACTCCAAACGGGATCACGTGACTTCCGGGACACTGCAACCATCATAAGTACATGTCAGTTGCCAAGTGTCTGAATTTTGATCACGTGACAACAGGGATGGCTGCAAACTGTCCTTGAAGAAACAATTCCAAGTCACTCTTTTTGGTGTAGTTGTCACTTCGAACCGTCACTCAATGAACGGTTGTAAGTCGAGGGCTACCTGTAACAGATATCAGAGTTTTGGAAGGGACCTTGGAGGCCTCCTAATGCAACCCCCTGCCCAATCAGGCACCTATCCTTTCCAAAATCTTTATCAGCGCTTGTTCACTTGAATGATGTTGGTGCTCATTGTCTAATTTAATTTTTTTTTTTTTGCACGCTGGAGAAAATAGATAAAAATTCTTTCCTGAGAGTCTGTTGTGTTAAAATACAACACAGTCCACCTTTGGAGATACCCTAAATTGCTTGAAGATGCTATTATCCCTTCAGCTTTCGTGGAACACGACCGCAGCTTCAGATAATGGCCTGAATTCCTGGAAGAGAGATTTTTATAAGGTCAGGAGGGTGGAGGGAGAGAGAGAGAGAGAGAGAGAGAGAGAGAGAGAGAGAGAGAGAGAGAGAGAGAAAACCTGAGAAGAAAAAAAAATGGAGGAGAGAAGTAAGAAAAGGCAGGGTTGTTTTTGTGAGGTGGGAGACTCCGAGAAACAAAATTGTTTAGATTGCTGGTCATAAATAACGGGGGTGGGGGGGATCTGTCTTTATTGGTGTTCTGCAACCCGATCAGTGGAGAATCTTAGGGCCTTTCAAAGACCCAGACATTCCCTTATCGCTTGAGTTTTATTACCCTGAGAGAAGTTTATATATTTATGTCACTGCTGTAATTCAGGGGAAGGATTAAAAGAAGAAAAAAAAAAGGAAGGGGAAAAATTGCAAAACGACGAGGTGAAATGCAGAGTTTGAAAGAGAATGGAAGCTTGTAGGTGACTCTCACTCTGTCAAGGACTTTGGGGTACTCATATCTAATGATCTAAGTGCCAAAGCCTATTGTAACAACATCGCCAAAAAGGCATTAAGACTTCTAAACCTAATCTTGCGTAGCTTCTTCTCTGGTAATATTACACTACTAACCAGAGCATACAAAACATTTGCTAGACCAATTCTTGAATACAGCTCATCTGTCTGGAACCCGCACTGCATATCGGACATTAATACAATCGAACATGTCCCGAAATACTTCACAAGAAGAGTCCTCCACTCCTCTGCTAGCAACAGAATACCTTATGCCACCAGACATGAAATTCTGGGGCTACAAAACTTAGAACTACGCAGCCTTCGGTATATGAGCCAAGCGTAGCTCATAACATTATCTGCCACAATGTCCTTCCTGTCAATGACTACTTCAGCTTCAACCACAACAATACACGAAGACACAATAGATACAAACTTAAAGTGAACCACTCCAAACTCGATTGCAGAAAATATGACTTCAGCAACAGAGTGGACAATGCCTGGAATGCATTACCTGACTGTGGTTTCATTCCAAAATCCCCACAATTTTAACCTTAGACTGGCTACTGTTGACCTCACCCCATTCCTAAGGGATCTGTAAGGGGCGTGCATAAGAGCACCAGCGTCCCTGTCCTAATGTTCCCTTTAATTATATTCATTTTATGTATTTAATTCATGCTTATACTTATATAAATTACCTAATGCGTTCTTGACAAATAAATAAATCTATAATGTCATATGAAAATGATTTGAAACATTGATGGGGTTGGCTGAAATGGCAAAATCGCTTAAAGAAAAGAATACAAGTAGTTTTATTTCCACATGGAAACCCCTTCTGAACTTCATGCTCGGTGTAGAAAAGAATGAAACTTTGATTCGGGGTTTTGCAGAGCAGATTAATAGTTCTTTATAGAAATGACTGGTTGAGTAGAACCACTGGTCACGACCATAATTTGTTCCATAACTTTGGTCACAAACTGATTTAGTCAGGACCCGAACCTAATTTTGGAAATTTGGTGCTTACCAAAAAAAAAAAAAGGCATGGAAAGAGAAATCGGCCGCAGGAACAAAATTGTGAATTTTTTGGTCAGAACCCAATTTGGTCCTGGTCAGAAGTGTTCGTGATCAGAGGTTCTACTGTATTACAGGAAAACAAGAAGTTGCCTTCTACTGTAACAGATCCCACCGGTTAGTCTTAGAGGAGATCAACCCCGACTGCTCTTTAGAAGGCCAGATCCTGAAGAGGAAACTCAAATCCTTTGGCCACCTAATGAGAAGGAAGGACACTCTGGAAAAGAGCCTAATGCTGGGAACGATGGAGGGCAAAAGAAGGAGGGGACGACAGAGAACAAGGTGGCTGGATGGAGTCACTGAAGCAGTCGGTGTGATCTTAAATGGACTCCAGAGGATGGTAGAGGACAGGAATTCCTGGAGGGACATTGTCCATGGGGTCGCGATGGGTCGGACACAACTTCAATTACACCAGTTCGAACCTCACCAGGTTCAAGGTTGACTCAGCCTTCCATCCTTTCTAAGGTAGGTAAATTGAGGACCCGATTTGTGGGGGCAATAAGCTGACTTTGTATAAATATACAAAAGTATGAAGGCTATTGCTTAACGCATTGTAAGCCGCCCTGAGTCTTCGGAGAAGGGCGGCATATAAATCAAATAAAAAAAAAACTGTAACAGAGAGACTTGGAACTCAATGTTTCTTTTTCTTTCCCTATCCTTCCTCCCTTTTCTTCCCCCTTTTCCCTTCCCTCTCATTGTCCTCTTATTTGCTTTTGTATTTTGTGTTTTATAATACCTTATAACTTAATCAAAAAATGTATTGGTTAAAAAAAAAATAGAAACGTTTAAATCTCCTTGGAGCCCAGTTCAACTCCTGGTGACTTCGTGGATATATTAAACATGAGGTTTTCTTGGCAATAACACAGCAGTCTTTTGCCATTGCTTTCTTGTAGGATAGGTGTATTTTTAAATTTGAATAGGTGTAATTTTAAGTCACGGCCTTGGGATTTCCTCTTGAAATAACAACCTGTTAAGTAACTTTACTTTTGAGCTCAGACCAGACTGCCCTATAAAATTATAAGGTGACCTAATTGTCTACATCAACTCTGAACTGATGGTAGATCAGGTTTGGTGAAGAAACATCTTTAATTGCGTTCTTGGGTGACCCATGTCAAAAAGTCAGGGAGAACGATCAGATCTAGGCAGAGGTGGGATTCCCTTAATTTAACGATCAGGGAGACACAATAGCAGTCTTCCAATATCTCAGGGGCTTCCCCAAAGAAGAGGGAGTCAAGCTATTCTCCAAAGCACCTGAAGGCAGGACAAGAAGACATGGGTGAAAACTAATCAAGGAGAGAAGCAACTTAGAACCAAGGAGAAATTTCCTGATGGTTAGAACAATTCATCAGTGGAACCACTTGCCTCCAGAAGTTGCAAATGTTCCAACACTGGAAGTTTTAAAGAAGAGGTTGGATAACCATTTGTCTGAAGTGGTGTAGGGTTTCCTGCCTAAGCAGGGGGTTGGACTAGAAGACCTCCAAGGTCCCTTCCAACTCTGTTATTCTGCTCTGCTCTACTCTACTCTACTCTACTCTACTGTATTCTATAACATATGAAATCAGCCTATCTGGGTCATACTTTCTCATAGAAACTTGGAATATATGTTAAACTGTAAAATCCCAAAGGTTTTTTTTTTCAAAAGGAAACTGGACTTGGGGTTTATTATTTTATTTTATTTTATTTTATTTTATTTTATTTTATTTTATTTTATTATTTTATTTTATTTTATTTTATTTTATTTTATTTTATTTTATTTTATTTTATTTTATTTTATTTTATTTTATTTTATTTTATTTTATTTTATTTTATTTTATTTTATTTTATTATTTTATTTTATTTTATTATTTTATTTTTTTATTTTATTTTATTTTATTTTATTTTATTATTTTATTTTATTTTATTTTATTTTATTTTATTTTATTTTATTTTATTTTATTTTATTTTATTTTATTTTATTTTATTTTATTTTATTTTATTTTATTTTATTTTATTTTATTTTATTTATTATTTTATTTTATTTTATTTTATTTTATTTTATTTATTGGTTCAATTTAAATGCCGCCCTTCTCCGGAGACTCAGGGCGGCTTACAATGCATTAAGCAACAGCCTTCATACTTTTGAATATACCTGCTTAGTAGGCCTTTTGGGCCCCCCTAAGTGGTGTTCTTTTTTATACAAAATCAGCTTATTGCCCCCACAATCCGGGTCCTCATTTTATCTACCTCGGAAGGATGGAAGGCTGAGTCAACCTTGAGCCTGGTGAGATTCGAACTTGCAGTAATTCCAGGCAGTTAAGTGCTACTTAACAGCGCTTTAGTCCACTGCTCCACCAGGCTCGTTTCCTTTTACTCAATTTCCTTCTCATCCAAGAAGCTTCTTTGGTTCTGTCAATTGGAACAGTCAGAACTGAAGCAGCTTCTTGGATGAGAAGCAAAACATCTAAAAGGGGGAGGGGGGAATCCAATTGCCTTTTGAAAAAAGAAAAAAAAAAGCCCTGTTGGAAGAAATGTCCATCCAGTTCATGCTCCAAGTTGGGAAAAAGACCCTGGATTCATGGAAGTTGCTTGGAAAGAAGGTTTATTGATGAACAGGACCACATGGCTTGAGATCTTGGGCAGAAAAAGGGGCAGAGATATACCCTCTTTTGGGCTTTGAATTTGAGCTTGTCTTCTGATTGGTTGTCAGACTCCCAATGGGGTCATGCAGGGGTAACTTTGTAGGTGGTCTTTTGAGTCCCAGGCTTGGTTGACTCTTGATGGGTGATGATGTAATGAATGGGTCTTTGGGCAATTCCTCCTATGGCTCTGCCTGAAGGAGATAGACTTTTGTTATGTAGAATGGACTGGCCCAGGCCTTAATGGCCCATTGACGAAGGTGAGTGGGGAGCTGAGTTTCTGTCTCCCTTTTAGGGGAGATATTCTGCCCTTTTAATATTTCCTAAAATATCTCATTTTCCTAGGAGAGGGTTGGGTGCTAACTTCCTACAGCACTTTTAGGAACCATGACCTGGATGACTGAGAAACTCCCTAGACCGTTAAACTCTAAAGGTGACTTGCAATTCCTCAAGTTGTATCTTTCATGGACTATCTTCTCCATTTCAAAAAAGGTTCTTTCTGGATTGCATCCTCACTTTTTTCTTAATTTAAAGAACTTACAATAGCCAGACAAGTCCAAACTTGTTTTTATAGACGTAATCAGGAAACCCGTCCCAATCCAAGTTATGCCCTAGAATCGGTCCTCCAGCCAAACTTCTTGTAAATATATACAGTCAAATCTTTAGTTAAGAGTCATCAATCTGGAAGATTTTTGGACTCCCCTCTTCTGCCAGGAAAGCAATTTCTGACTCAAAGGGCTAGTTGCTTGTTGCTGTGGACCTCGTCCAACATCTGCTTGGCGTTCCATCATGAATTGGAATCCACAGGAGAATAGTCCACTTCTCTCCAGTCCCCAGCAAGAAGCATATCGGTAGTTGCTTCTGTGTAGGGAGACACCCCCCTCCTCTTCCCAATTCAATGGTGGAGACAATTCAGCAGATAGAAAACGGTGTAGAAGCGCCGATCATTTCAGATGATTTTTTAAAATCATCCCTCAAAATGATTAAGTGTGGCTTGGAAAAGAATGAAGTGAAATTATGATGTGTGGAATTATGATGTATTGTTGAGCTATTGGGGGGTGGGGTGTTTGAATAATTAACAGTAGAAGGTAGCTAAGATCTGTGGTTCTCCTTTCTGATGCTGCTGTGTTGTTTTATAAAGAGAGGAGAGGAGAGGAGAGGAGAAGAAAGAAGGAAGTATAAAAGAAGAAAAGAAGGGATTAGAAGAGAAGGGAAGGGAAGGAGGAGGGGAGGGAAAGAGGAAGAAAGAAGGAAATATAAAATAAGAGAGGAGAAGAGAAGAGAAGAGAAGAGAAGAGAAGAGAAGAGAAGAGAAGAGAAGAGAAGAGAAGAGAAGAGAAGAGAAGAGAAGAGAAGGTGGAAGAAAGAAGGAAATATAAAAGAAGAGAAGGGATTAGAAAAGAAGGGAAGGGAAGGAAGAGGGGAGGGGAGGAGGAAGAAAGAAGGAAATATAAAATAAGAGAGGAGAGAAGAGAAGAGAAGAGAAAAAATGAGGAAGAGGAAGAGAAGGAAGAAAGAAGGAAATATAAAAGAAGAAGAGAAGGGATTAGAAAAGAAGGGAAGGGAAGGAAGAGTAGGGGAGGAGGAAGAAAGAAGGAAATATAAAATAAGAGAGGAGAGAAGAGAAGAGAAAAAAGAGGAAGAGAAGAGGAAGAGAAGAGAAGGAAGAAAGGAAATATAAAAGAAGAAGAGAAGGGATTAAAAGAGAAAGGAAGGGGGAGGGGAGGAGGAAGAAAGAAGGAAATATAAAGAGAGGAGAGAAGAGAAGAGAAGAGAAAAAAGAGGAAGAGAAGAGAGAAGAGAAGGAAGAAAGAAGGAAATATAAAAGAAGAAAAGAAGGGATTAGAAGAGGAGGGAAGGGAAGGAGGAGGGGAGGGAAAGAGGAAGAAAGAAGGAAATATAAAATAAGAGAGGAGAAGAGAAGAGAAGAGAAGAGAAGAGAAGAGAAGAGAAGAGAAGAGAAGAGAAGAGAAGAGAAGAGAAGAGAAGAGAAGATTTGTAGCTCAGATTTGAACTGTGGAATCCTTGGGGCTCTCTGAGCTTGGAGATTTTTTTGCAAACGTTTCATGACCCAACTAAGTAACCTCATCAGTGCTAGAAGGACGTGGAGTTTGCGGAGAGGAGGAGATAGAAGAAGAAGGGGGAGGAGAAGGAAGCGGAGGACCATGGGGTCCTTGGTGCTCTCTGCACTCATTTAACGAGAAATTTGGGACTCAGTTGTGATCATAAGCCACCAGACTCCCTGTATTTGCATCCACGAGCAACACTTTAATCGCCCCATGCTGAAGGAAGATGGAAGGAGGACACGGAGGATGGAAATAAAATTTTCTGCGCCTAAGAGCTCTCAACAGTTTTTACATATTGCTTTCACGAAGCCGAATGAGGCTTTGCCAGTGCGTTTAAATCAAATGGGTGCGAGGGAGCCAATTTTTTTTGTATTTAATCCATATGGTAAACAGCTGTTCTTCCCTTGGATTGGTTTCTAAAGTTTTCTTTTAAAAAAAAACTGAGAAGGAACAGGGGGAGAAAAAAAGGACCATATTTTCAGTAAGTTCACCAGCTTTCATGACAAAATGAAACTTTGGTCTGGCTGCAGACTGCAGAAATTAAGAGCAGGTGTCAGTCAATCGAAATTTTCTATGTGACAGAAAATGAAGTGAAAACGGGCCCTTCGCCAAAAGCAGGGATCAATTTAAACGTAAGTCTGGGAAAATGGTGTATTTTGGGAGACGGATTTCACTGCTGTAAGGCACATGGTTTTCAAAGCTAAGGTCCACATTCTAATAGAAGACAATTATGTCATGGTGTTTCCTTCAGCTGCTCTTCGTAGTTGTTTTTCCATTGACATTTAAAACAATATCGGCTCATGCAGGGTTTTTTTTTTTTTTAGCTAAAGGCTTAAAACAGCTTTCCTAAGCTGTTCCTTTTACTTTAACTACCGATATTAGTATTAAATCTCTGCATTTTCCACCCTAGCTCCTATATATGATAGATAGATAGAGATAGATAGAGATAGAGATAGAGATAGAGATAGAGATAGAGATAGAGATAGAGATAGAGATAGAGATAGAGATAGAGATAGAGATAGAGATAGATACAGAGCTAGATAGATGATGATAGAGATAGATAGATAGATAGATAGATAGATAGATAGATAGATAGATAGATGATAGATAGATGATAGATAGATAGATAGATAGATAGATAGATAGATAGATAGATAGATAGATAGATAGATAGATAGATATCATCAGATGATAGATAGATGATCAATAGATAGATAGATGATATAGATGATTGATAGATGATATAGATAGATGATTGATAGATATAGAGATAGATAGATAGATGATAGATATATAGATGATAGATTATAAATAGGTATAGATAGATAGATGATAGATAGATAGATAGATAGATAGATAGATAGATAGATAGATAGATAGATAGATAGATAGACAGACAGACAGACAGACAGACAGATATAGAGCTTGATCGATATAGAGATAGATGATAGATATAGAGATAGATGATAGATGATCAATAGATAGATGATTGATAGGTATAGAGATAGATGATAGATAGATAGATAGATAGATAGATAGATAGATAGATAGATAGATAGATAGATAGATAGATAGGAGATAGAGATAGATGATAGATAAATGATAGATAGATATAGAGATAGATAGATAGATAGATAGATAGATAGATATAGAGATAGATGATGATAGATAGATAGATAGATAGATAGATAGATAGATAGATAGATAGATAGAGATAGATAGATGATAGAGATAGAGATAGAGATAGATGATAGATAGATAAATGATAGATAGATATAGAGATACATGATGATAGATGATCAATAGATAGATAGATAGATAGATAGATAGATAGATAGATAGATAGATAGATAGATAGATAGATAGATAGATAGATAGATAGATAGATAGATAGATATAGATAGATTGATGACTCATTCATAGCTTATCTATCATCTCCATAAGGGGTCTTTGGTGCACGTTTCATGACCCAAACCAGGTAACATCATCAGTGCTAGTCATTAGGTCGGTAATCATCATCTGATGTTGTTACCTAGTTGGGTCATGAAAACAACCCAGCTCAGAGAACACCAAGGACCCTTCATTCCAACCCCGAGCTACAAATATCATACTTTATTATTTCTGTCTATCTGCCTATCATCTCTATCTATCCATCCATTGCCTGCCTGTCTGTCCATCCAATCTCTCTGGTCATAAATTGAGGACTACCTGTACATGTGAAGAGCATAGTGTAGTACTGGGGTGGGGGGAGATATTCTTCCAATCTTCTGCCATGGTTCATTTCTCAGTTTTCTCAGTTCTTCGCTCCTTGATAGGAAATTTCCAATTAGTCTCATGCAATAGCCATTTCCTCTTGTTTGCATAATTCCGTCTTCCTTTGATTTAGATACAGATAAACAGAGTCTCTTCTTGAAAGCTTCTAGTGATGAAGCTCCTACAACTTCCAAAGGCAACTTCTGTTCCATGAGTTGATTGTTCTCCCTGTCAGAAAGTTCCTCCTCATTTCTAGGTTGAATCTCTCCTTGGTCAGTTTCCTTCCATTGTTCCTTGTCTGGCCTTCAGGTGCCTTGGAAAAGAGCTTGACCCCTTCCTCTCTGTGGCAGCCCCTCAAATATTGGAAGACTGCTCTCCTGTCTCCCCTGGTCCTTCTCTTCACTGGACTAGCCATGCCCAGTTCCTGCAACCGTTTTTCATATATTTTAGCCTCCAGTCCCCTAATCATCCTGGTTGCTCTTATCTGCACTCTTTCTAGAGTCTCAACATCTTTTTTACATCGTGGCAATCAAAACTGAATGCCGTATTCCAAATGTGGCCTTACCAAGGCATTATAAAGTGGTATTAACACTTCACGTGACTTTGATTCTATCCCTCTGCTTATGCAGCCTCGAACTGTGTTGGCCTTCTTGGCAGCTGCTGCACACGGCTGGCTCATATTTAAATGGTTGTCTACTAGGACTCCAAAATCCTTCTCACAGTTACTACTATTGAGCAAGGTACCACATATACCGTACCAGTGTATATTGTTTTTCTTGCCTAAATGTATAACCTTCCTTTTTTCACCCTTGAATTTTATTTTGTTAGGTAGTGGCCAATGTTGAAGTCTGTCAAGATCCTTCTGTCTCTTAAGTCTATCTTCTCATCTGACCTCCTGCCCGAGTCAGAAGTCCTTAAACCACCCTGGACATTGGATGATCCAATCTTTTCTTGATGGACCACCCCCAACTTTATGAGGCACTGATTTCACTGTTTCACTGATTCATCATTCTCACTCTCAAGAAATTCCTCCTTATTTCCAGATTGGATCTTCTTCTGATGGACTTCCACACTTTGCTTCTTGTCCTGCCTTCAAGTACTGTGGAGAATAGATCGACCCTCTGCTCCTCGTGCCAGCCCTTCAAGTCTTGGAAGATGCTATTGCAGTGATGGCTAACCTTTTTGCCATCACGTGCCAAAAGCAGGGGAGAGTGCAGAGTGGGTTGCGCGCACGCATGCCCATTCCCATAATTCTATGTGCCCACCTCCTCGCGCATGCATGTGTGACCCCCTGCGCTCCCCCCGCTTTTGGCACACGGTGGGCACAGTAGACCCGTTTTTCACTCTCCCCAGACTCCAGAGCCTTTCTAGGAACCTGGGGAGGGTGAAAATGGTTTTTCCCACCACCCTCCGGCCTCCGGAGGGCCTCCAGGAGGGTGGGGAAGGCTGTTTTCACCCTCCCTAAACTCCTAGAAAGGGTTTGGAGCCTGGAGAGAGCGAAAAACAGGCCTCTCCCCCCCAGAGGCCCTCCAGAGGCTGGAAACAGCCTGTTTCCTGTCTTCCAGTGGGCCCAGAAGGCCCAAAAACCAGCTGGCGCTGGAGCTGAGCTCATGTGCCCACCGATCTGGTTACGCATGCCAACTGTAACTGTTCACCATCACAGTGCTATTGTATCATCCCTAAGCCTTCTCTTCCCCCCCGCCCCAAGTTTTTATTTTATTTTAATACAAACAATCTGTCTTCCATTAAAAAGTGTGTCATCTGGGTACAAATTAATACATTTTTCTATATTTCACTCCTCTACTTTTATTTCTAATTTTCATATTTATTCTCTAACCATCGATAAAATAACTCCCGTATACTATGATATTCGGTTTGTCCTTTCTCTTTGATTGACAGTGTTAACCTATTCATTTCTGTACATTCTAATATTTTCCTAATCACATTCTCCTCTGTAGGAATCCCTTCATGTTTCCAATTTTCTGCGAATACAATTCTAGCTGCAGTTATTGCATGGATAATCAAATATACATTTTCTTTACTATAAGTTTCTGATAAAATCCTCACCAAGAATATTTCAGGTTTCAAATCAATATGTTGTTGTATTATCTTCTCCAACCACATACGTATTTTTTGGCCAATATTTTTTGGCTTCAATGCTTGTCTACCACATGTGATAATTTATTTTTACACATCTTTGCCAATCTTGCCGGGGGGAAGACGCCATCTATAAAACATTTTATACAGAGTTCCCTTAGCTGTTCATCTTTTGATTTAGTCTCCAGATCTCTTATCTCTGTCACCATTTTAAACAATTGGTGCGGTTAGAGACCACAACAAAATATTGGAAATAATTTCGTAATACAATAACAAAATTGGAAGGGACCTTGGAGGTCTTCTAGTCCAACCCCTGCTTGGGCAGGAGACCCTATACCATTTCAGAGAAATGGTTGTCCAAGTCTCTTTTTGAAAGCCTCCAGTGATGGGGCAATCACAATTTGAGCAGGCAAGTTGAATTCCATTGGTTGAATGCTCTCACCATTACGAAGTGTCTCCTTCGTTCTAGCTTGCTTCTCTCTTTGGTTAGTTTCCATCCATTGTTTCTCCTCTTGCCTTTCGTTGCTTTTGAAAATAGTTTGACCCCAACCTCTCATCTTTGTAGGAGCCCCTCAAATATTGGAACACTTCTATCATATCTCCCCTAGTCCTTTTTTTTAAAAAAAATGAAGTCCAATTCTTTCTTTCTTTTTTAATATGTGGTTGTAGCCAGCATCAAGGTTGACTCAGCCTTCCATCCTTCCGAGGTGGGTAAAATGAGAACCCAGATTGTTGGGGGCAAGAGGCTGACTCTGTAAACTGCTTAGAGAGGGCTGTAAAGCACTGTGAAGCAGTATATCAGTCTAAGTGCTATTGCTATCTTGACTTTTTAAAACTCCCTCCGTGATCTCCTCCATCAGGAATGCTTGGTGGAACAAAACCTTTAAAATTACCTTGATCAGTCGTGGCAATAGATCATACAGGAATAAGTTTATTCCGATGTAGCAAAACTCATCAAAAAGAGTTTATGTCATAATCAATACCTATGTGGATTTGAATACTCATTCACACCGCCGTGTCTTATCTCCTTTTTTGACCAAATTTTCAGTTCAAAATCTATTCCATCAGAATGTTCTGTGCGTTTGGCCCGGAGAGTAATTTGGTTGGATTTATTCCCAGTTCGGGATAATTATTCAGGAAAAAGCTAGCAATAAGCAGTGAACAATCTGCAGAAAGGATAAATAAAGAACAGAAGAGGACTACGTTACAAGATCCTAGCACACTCGAAAAAATTATTGTATTGAAACAGAATGAAAAATTGGAATATGTCGTGAAAGGAAGGAAGGAAGGAACAGATGGAATGAGGAATGATACCAGAACATTTTAATTATGTATAAGAATATAGTAATTAACTGTGTTTCAGTATATGATACTAATATAATGTCACCAATATGTAAAGCTACTCATTACATGACATCATGCTATAATGTTGATTGGCAGTTTTATGTTACTTGTTGTGGGAAGGACTGTGTGCTTGAAAGATGGAGAATATGAGACTCATTCAAAACAGGGAGGAAGTATTGCTCAGAAACATTTCAGTTCAATTAGCCAGTGAAAAATGAGGACTTTGAAAAAGATCTAAGAAGATCTAAGGAATACTGTGAGGTCCTCGGAGCTCTCCGAGCTTGGTTGTTTTCACATGATAAGATCTCATTCATTGCACAATGTATGGATGGACTTCACCCTAATCTCGAATGGGAAACAGTGAGCACCTTAAAAACAAGTAAAGTTGAAAAATGCTAGAGAATTCCTGGAAGTCTGGCAACCGTGCAAATCAGCCATCAACAGGCACACAGAGATAAGCAACATCTACATAACCATTCAAAAGAGACAACCAAAAAGCAAATAAATAAATACATGCTACCTCGGTACTCATCGTTAATTAAAGACAGATTCCTTGTCTGTCCAATCAATTTGGCCAATAAAGCTGTGCTGTTCTGTTCTGTTCTGTTCTGTTCTGTTCTGTTCTGTCCTCTCCTCTCCTCTCCTCTCCTCTCCGTTCCTCTCCTGTTCTAAAAAACTAGAATGATTAAGCAGAAGACACAAGAGGACAAATTCCTTGTGTGTCTAACCAGACTTGCCCAAATAAAGCTATTCTATTCTATTCTATTCTATTCTATTCTATTCTATTCTATTCTATTCTATTCTATTCTATTCTATTCTATTCCATTCCATTCCATTCCATTCCATTCCATTCCATCCTCCTCTCCCCTCCTCTCGTCTCCTCTCCTCTCCCCTCCCCTCCCCTCCCCTTTCATTTGAGTTTAATAAAACTATAACTTTGTGGATTTTATACATTATCGTGATTGAAAAATACATAAACGTTCAAACTTTCTGAGATGGAATTGATAATTATCCCTACAACATTTAAGCTGTTGATTGTTACGTGGAGAGCACTTAATCATTCAGAAAACAATTTAAATATTAGATTTCATAACCAACAAAATTTAGCTATCTCCTCACACAAAATGAAATGTTGACACACAGCTTAGCTGGAAATATGACTAATATAGGGGAATTAAAGTATTATGTAAACAATTTGACCTTTCCTGCTTTTTTTTTTTTAATTTTAGGCTTAAGTTTATAGTTTGACATCTGGAATTTATCTGGTGTAAGAACAAGCAGATTTTAAAAAACAGAAAACCAAAAGCCTAGAGCTGGATCCAGGTTTTATTAAGAACAAACCAAAGTAATGTAACATCTGTCACACTGAAATAAGTGAGACAGGAAAACCGTGATTAATCCAAGTTCTCGTTGACTTCAAGAGGACTTCTCAGAGGGCGACTTACCCTGAGATCCTAGAAAGAATTGGACTCTAAGGTTGAGATTCTAAGACTGAGTACCAGCTGGTCCTTCACAATCTGGAAAAAAAGTAAACTATCAATTTGAACCTTACTTCGAGGAGGATGCATTTATTGATTTATTTAGCGTGTGGCATACATTGTGCATGGACTAGCCCAATAAATTTAAATTTCAACTACAGTAGTGGCCCAAATTGTGGACACCTTTTGGGGAAAGTGTATTTTTGAAGTTTGATGGCTAATAACACCAATTTTTTGCGGGGAGTTTCAAGATAATCCTATTCCACTGCTGGAATGGAATGGCCTGGGAATAGCCCAGGGTTTAACCCAATTAACAGACAGATTAACAGAGTTGGAAGGGATTTTATAGGTCATCTAATCCAAGCCCCCACTCAAGCAGGAGACCTTACACCATTTCTGACAAATGACAGTCCAATCTTTTCTTGAAACTTAAGTGATGAAGCTCCCACAACTTCTGAAAGCAACTTCTGTTCCATCGGTTGATTGCTTTCACTGTCAGAAAGTTCCTCCTCATTTCTAGGTTGAATCTCTCCTTGGTCAGTTTCCATCCATTATTCCTTGTCTGGCCTTCGCATGCTTTGGAAAATACCGTGACCCCCTCCTCTCTGTGGCAGCCCCTCAAATATTGGAAGACAGCTATCATGTCCCCTCTGCTCTTTCTCTTCACTAGACTAGCCACGGTTCCTGTAACCATTAATTGTATGTTTTAGCCTCGAGTCCCCTCATCATCCTGGTTGCTCTTCTCTGCACTCTTTCTAGAGTCTCCACATCTTTTTTATAGTGTGGTGATCAAAACTGAATGCAGTACTCTAGGTGGGGTCTTACTTGGGCTTTATAGAGTGGTATTGAATTGAAAATCAATTGAAAATCTATGGAACCGACTAAAGAAACTTGTTAGCAATCCAGCAATAAAACCCAGGTAATAGAAACAATTGTTCAATCTTGGTTTCACCTTAGAACAACTGCAAAACTAAAAGACTTGGTTCACTCCATGGGAAGACGTTGTAAGGCCGTCATTCATTCTAAAAGTTACCCAACAAAGGATTAACCGACATGGGGATTATCTTTGTATATCTCATTTTTTCTACATGTTTCACTTTTCATCTTTATACCGTAACTGCTGTTCTAATAGCAAATCCTTCATACAGGTTATTGCATTGCATTCTTGATTCAATTATCTTTCCATTGATATATAATTTTATGGTACTACTCCCCCCCAAAAAAAGTGGTGTTATTAGCTAGTTTTAGAAAATACACTTTTCCCAAAAAGTTTCCACCTTTTTGGCCACTACTGTAAATTAGTAGAGCCCAGTAAAATATAAACACTAAAAAGTTCCACATTCAAATATCAATGTCTTGACAGCAGGAAGATTATTGCGTGCCCCCAAATGGAAGGACACTTCCTACCATGGACGAATGGTTGCAAAAGTTGATGGAGTTGGCTGAAATGGCAAAATTGACTATTTTGATTAAAGAAAAGAAGATAAGTACTTTTGTCTCGACATGGAGGCCACTTCTGAAATTTGTGCTTGAAGTGGAAAAGAACAATCAGACTGATCGATATTTATAGAAATGTCTAGTTTACAGTATTATGAAAAAAACAAAAAATACGCAGTTTTGATGTTAATGCCTTATTTTACTGCAACAGAGAGAGTCGGAAGTCAATGCTGCTTTTGTATTTGCATCTTTATTTTATCTTATAACTCAATTAAAATGTTAAACTTTTTTAAAAAATAAATGTCTAGGCCATCTAATCAGAACTGAAGAAGCTTCTTAGATGAGAAGCGAAAGGAAAAAAAGAAAATCAGAAAGTCCAGTTGCCTTTAAAATAAAAAGGCAACCTTTGGGGCAGGGGTGAAATCCAGAAGATTCTGACAGGTTCTGGAGAACCGGTAGCGGAAATTTTGAGTAGTTCGGAGAACCGGCAAATACCACCTCTGGCTGGCCCCAGAGTGGGGTGGGAATGGAGATTTTGCAGCATCCTTCCCCTGCCACGCCCACCAAGCCACGGCCACAAAACTGGTAGTAAAAAAAAATTGGATTTCACCACTGCTTTGGGGCAACCATGATCTGGATAAATGAGAAAACTTCTGTAGACATCTTCTAGTATCTTTTTCAGCTTCTCAATCAAACCTACAACCTTGGGAGAACCTACCTGTTTCCCATACAAATCCTAACCGGGTTTTGATCTCCATGATGTAAAAAAGATGTTGAGACTCTAGAAAGAGTACAGAGAAGAGTAACCAGGATGATTAGGGGACCGGAGGCTAAAACATACGAAGAAAGGTTGCAGGAACTGGGTAGGTCTAGTTTGATGAAGAGAAGGACTAGGGAAGACATGATAGCAGTCTTCCAATATCTCAGGGGTTGCCCCAAAGAAGAGACAGTCAAGCTATTCTCCAAAGCATCTGAGGGCAGGACATGAAGCAATGAGTGGAAACTAATCAAGGAGAGAAGCAACTTAGAACTAAGGAGAAATTTCCTGACAGTGAGAACAATTCATCAGTGGAACAACTTGCCTCCAGAAGTTGTGAATGCTCCAACACTGGAAGTTGTTAAGAAGAGGTTGGATAACCATTTGTCTGAAGTGGTGTAGGGTTTCCTGCCTAAGCAGGGGGTTGGACTAGAAGACCTCCAAGGTCCCTTCCCACTCTGTTAGTCTATTCTATTCTGAACCTGCTTAGCTTCAGGGTCCAGACAAGATCCGCTCGATGCTACCACCTTCAAAGATGTAAGTACAATATGGATGGATTATTGGACTCTCTGTAAATCTAAACCTCAGGCCATTCAATTCAGCTTTTAGAAACCCCTCCAAATTGACATTTATTGCTTGAAACACTGGAGAATGGGAAACAGATCGTTTCGGAAAAACCAATTAGCTCGTGTTATTTCCATTTTAATTCTGTTCTTTGTAAACTTGTTACAACTATTAAAAGCCCCTGATAGAATTAGAGTAGCAATATTATTGACTTTCAGAATACATATGTCTTTTTCTTTTTTTGGAAAAGTTTTTCAGTTTTATTTCTTATACACATAATGTAAAATGTACATTTTCTTATACATAATTAATCCTATATATACAGGTTTTTCTTAAAGAAAGCATTACAATAAGGCATTTTAATTACATTCGGAGTTGCTCTTCTACCCTTTCTTCCCTCATTTTACAACAAACCTCCTCCTCCTCCTCTTTCCCTTCCCTCCTCTCCTCTCCTACTTTCTCCTTCCTCCTCTCCTTCCTCATCCTACTTCCTCTTCCTTTCCCCCACTCCTCTCTTCTTTTCCCCCTTCTCACCTTCCTCTCCTTCTCCTTTTCCCTTTTTTTCCATTCCTCTCCCTCCCTCTCCTCTTCCTACCCTCTACTCCCCTCTCCGCTCTATCTTCTTTGGCGTGAAATATTCTCCTTGTTTGGTATCTGAGCAACTCCTATATTCTAATAGCATATACTTTCTTTAAATTTCTTTTCAGATCTATTCTATCTATCAGTATTATCATCATAACTGTACATTTATTCTTATAATCTTCTTTCTTTTCCCCCCTCCCATCCCCCTTTTTCATTTACTCTGGTGTCATCTTGGTTTCTATCTCTTTTTTATCCTCTCCCTCGTTTAACTTTCTATTATCTGAATCATTTATCTATCCTCTTATCTTCATATTTCTTTTCTAACCATATATAAAACCTTCCCCATGTCTTGAAATACACTGATTCCTCTTTATCTCTTATTCTTAAGGTTAATCTATTCATTTCCGCACAGTCTAAAATCACCCTCTGACGGAATTTTTTCTGCCTTCCAATTTTGTGCAAATACAATTCTTGCTGCTGTTATTATATGTATAGTTAAATACACATCTTTTTTATTATATCTCTCTGGGAGAATACCCAATTTTAAAAAAAAACCCTCTGGTTTTAATTCTATAGATTTATGTAATATTTCTTCCAACCATTTCTGTATTCTATACATATGTCTTGTCCCTACAGTGTTTTTCCACACCAATATGGCGAGAAAAGTACAGGAAGAAATTTTCTATCTACCTGACATCGGTTGATCAGGGTTTAGATGCTACTCCGATCCAAGGAGTCTCTAATCAGCTCTCTTTTTACAGTAAGAAAACAAAGCCAGCAAAGCAGCAAACTGACAATGAAAATTTCAGAAAAGACTATGGCCATCAAGAACAATAATCATCCAAATATGACTCGTGGGGTGGGGGACGTAGCTCCCATCTTACGTATAGGATAATAATCTTTCTTATCCTGGAAATAAAAATAACTTTAGAGAGAAAAGACTGCAGCTGAGAAGGTTCAGATCTTTGACTTTGTAGTTCATGAGAGAAAGGTTATAGGACCTTATGGAGAAGCCAGTGACCATATGGGTCTCATCACTGGTGGGTTTCAAATTTTTTTACTACAGGTTCTGTGGGTGTGGCTTGGTGGGCATGGCAGGGGAAGGATACTGTAAAATCTCCATTCCCACCCCACTCCAGGGGAAGGATACTGTAAAACCTCCATTCCCTCCCCTCCCCAATCCAGGGGAAGGTTACTGCAAAATCCCCATTTCCTCCTGATCAGCTGGACTTGAGAGGCAGAGAATAGATGGGGGTGGGGCCAGTCAGAATTTTTACTACCGGTTCTCTGAACTACTCAAAATTTCTGCTACCGTTTCTCCAGAACCGGTCAGAACCTGCTGAAACCCACCTCTGAGCCTCATACATCCCAGGATTGTATCCATGTATGGCTTTAGATGCCATCACCAGTAACTTGGGGGCAGGGGTTGCATTGCTTCAGAATTTCTCTTCTTGGTTCCAATTGCTTTTTTTGATAAGTATCTAGATTCAACAATAGGATGTTTGGAGTTACTTCCTATGGCTCAAGGTGGTACTCACCATAGCATGACTTCATACTTCATTTCCTGGATAAACTGATTCATTGTGCCAGGTATCCATCTTCACAGGAATAACATCTCCCAGGAACCTCGATTCAGGTGATTTTACAAGATATGGACAGCTGAAAGAACAGAGACTAGCTTTTAAGTGCTACCAACAAACTGTTAGAAGGAAGAACCTCAGTAAGGACATTTCCTAGGATCAGCTTTAGACTACCTTCAGTTTTGTCCATAAAAATTGTGGATTGATCATAAAATGTAGCCAGAACATGGTGTCAGCTCCACAATCTAGACCCAACAGAGAAATTAATTCCTCGTAAAGTCTACTTTGACTAATATTGATGCAATAACAGAATTTTGCAAGCCTGACTGAGCTTTTTCTATCCTTCCCCACCCCCAATGCTCATGAGAATTAAGGAGGTATCTGCTAAAATCACTTCTTGTTTTGGATTGAAGTCACAGTTTTACCTCTTCTGGCTTTGATAACAGATCTGGTCTACGCATGGGGAAGATTTAGAGCAAGAGTCTCCAACCTTGGCAACTTTATGTCTTGTGGGCTTCAACTCCCAGAATTCCTCAGCCAGCATGGAATTCTGGAAGCTGAAGTCCACAAGTTGTCATTTCTCTTTTGATTTGGAGAAATACAGAACAGATTGTCATCATCACGACAACTACAGGAAGTTCTTACCTTCACACCCATTTATTCGGATTTCCTAATGCTGCACTTGCATTTCTCAATTGATTGGTAAAAACTGGTATATTGCTGTTAGAAATGAAACATCTCCTGAAAAGTTTCCTTAGAATTACATTTTTGGTAATGCGATGTAAACAAGAAGTCAGTTGTGTACTAAGACCAGAAAGTAAGTTATTGAATGGACTTATCTATTTTACCACAGCTATATTAATCTTGCTAGAGATTTATGAATTAAATAGATTTTAAATGGAATTGTTTACCAACTCTCATTAGCAGGCATATTTTTGTCATAACATTTTTTTCATAAAATATTTTTCCTTATTTTCATTTTTCTCCTGAAAACAAAATCATTTCCAGAATTGTGACCATACAGAGGTGTCAGGGTTCTAAGTAACAACCCCAACGAAAAAAGACTCCAAGGCTTGAATTTTCCCAAAATTCCATTTTATTGAAGATGTCTTATTGGCACATCTGGGAAAACTCAAATCTGAAAGCTCCCAGGTTTTCCCCACCCAAAGGAAAGTTTTTCCTGCCCCAGCACCCACCTGTCCATCCCATGAGCCAAATAATCACCATCCAAAATTGAACATACCTCCCAGTCACCTCATCACAGCTGCCGGGCACTGTGGTGTTGACTCTCTGAGAAAAGAATGTTATTTTGACTATATATCACCCATACTCTACACACTGCCCCTCCCATTTTCCCACAGTAGAAAATGTGGCAGGCCTGAAGGCCCAACTGTAAATGATGGCTTCCAGGTCTGACAACAGGTCTGCTTCAATTATGGGTTCCATGGTTTTTATGGAGAAGGAAAGGGGAGGGGAGGAGAAAGGGGAAAGAAAGAGGAGGGAAGGGAAGGGAAGGGAAGGGAAGGGAAGGGAAGGGAAGGGAAGGGAGAGAAGTGAAGTGAAGTAAAGAGAAGGAGAGAGAAGAGAGGAGGGAAGAGGAGAGAAGAGAGGGAAGAGAAGAGAGAGAAGAAGTGAAGAGAAGGAGAGAGAAGGGAAGAGAGAGAAGAGAAAGAGAGAGAAGGGAAGAGAAGAGAAGAGAAGGAGAGAGAAGGGAAGAGAAGAGAGAGAAGAGAAAGAGAGAGAAGAGAAGGAGAGAGAAGGGAAGAGAAGGAGAGAAGAGAAGGGAAGGGAAGAGAAGGAGAGAGAAGTGAAGTGAGAGGAGAGGAGAGGAGAGGAGAAGAGAAGAGAAGAGAAGAGAAGAGAAGAGAAGAGAAGAGAAGAGAAGAGAAGGGAATCAGAAATAGAATCAGAAATAGAATCAGGAATAGAATAGAGAATGGAATGAATAGAAGGGAAGGGAAGGGAAGGGAAGGGAAGGGAAGGGAAGGGAAGGGAAGAGAAGAGAAGAGAAGAAAAGAGAAGAGAAGAGAAGAGAAGAGAAGAGAAGAGAAGAGAAGGAGAGAGAAGTGAAGTGAGGAGAGGAGAGGAGAGGAGAGGAGAAGAGAAGAGAAGAGAAGAGAAGAGAAGAGAAGAGAAGAAGAGAAGAGAAGAGAAGAGAAGAGAAGAAGAGAAGAGAAGAGAGGAGAGGAGAGGAGAGGAGAGGAGAGGAGAGGTGAGGAGAGGAGAGGAGAGGAGAGGAGAGGAGGAGAGGAGAGGAGAGGAGAGGAGAAGAGAAGAGAAGAGAAGAGAAGAGAAGAGAAGAGAAGAGAAGAGAAGAGAAGAGAAGAGAAGAGGAGGGGAGGAGTGGAGAGAGGAGGAAAGGGAAGGGAAAGAAAAATTTTTTAAAATAAAGGTTGGCTGGAAGATAACCATCAGCATGGATGGAGGGATGGGTTCGTATGCAAGTTCTAACCTAAAAGAAAAGTTTGCTTCAAGAAAAGAAAAGTTTGTTTCAACTTTCCATTTCTCCCCCCATGACCGTAGCTTGAGACATTTTGTATTTTTGTTCCAGAGGGACATCCATGGCTTTCCAAGTTGTACCCTGTCAAAACAACCAACTATCTTAGAATGAATATTCTTTGATAGAACGTTCCAAATAAGATGGTTTTTATCCCACTCAAAGCAAGGCACTTTTTCCATTGTAAACAAAGCCAGACTTTCCATTGCTTTGATGCATTCATCGGACTCGTCTTGCTCTGTCCCTCTGAGATCTTTTGATAAAATCAATATTTTAGGTAAAGGGTGGAAAATCTTCAGCCTTCCCAGAAGTTCCAACAAGCCTGGCTAAATGATCAGAATTGTCCTTTGGTCAGTGACAAAGGCTATCTCTTCTCATTCTAGGTCATTCTAGGACAGACTTGGGAAAGTTGTTTCAGTGAAAGGCAAAGCTTTTGCAATATTCCAGTGACAAACGACAATTAATTCTATCACAGATAGTACTATGGGGTCCTTCGGAAATTTAGCAGTCCCTTCCAGAGCAGTCTCTGTCACACTATGAGGATTTCAGCATCAAATAGAACTGGCTCTCAAGAGAAAGATAACATCACTGGATTTCTGTATCAAGATTTCTAGCTTCTCCCAGCCGTAGACTTCTGAGTAGAATATCTGCAAAAGCTCCCAGGATAATCTTCCACACACCATAAAATATGACCCTTATGTTGTATATAATCCAGCACGTAACAAACCACTAAAAGGAAATAGTTCTACTCTGAAGGAGAAGAAGAGGAGGAGGAAGGGGGGAGGAGGAGGAGGAGGAGAAGGAGATGAAGGAGGAGGAGAAGGAGATGAAGAAGAGAAGGAGGAAGAGAAAGAGATGAAGAAGAGAAGGAGGAGGAGGAAGAGGAGGATAGAGGAGGAGGAGATAGGGAGGAGAAGGAGAATATAGGGAGGAAAAGGAGGAGGGAAGATGAGGAGTAGAAGGAGAAGGGGAATATAGAGAAGAGAAGAATATAGATGAGGAGGAGGAGGAAAAGAAGAGGAGGAAGAGGGAGGAGGAGTAGAAGTAGAAGGGGAATATAGAGAGAAGAAGAAGAATATAGATGAGGAGGAGGAGGAAGAGGAAGAGGAGAAGGAGAAGGAGCAAGAGATAGAGGATGAGGATGGAGGAAACTTAGATTTGTGGATTTTTCCATTATATATGAGATCTCTTAAAATGGGGGAAGAGGATAAATTTACCCAACACTTATTACAATTGTTCCTATATTATTCTGGAATGAAATATGCATTAACAAGCGTTTTGCAGAATAATCAGTTTGCCAACAACACAAGTCTTTAATTCCAGTAGCATCCAATTTTGCCTGCAGCAGCAAATTATACTTATTTTACCATTTTTTCAGCCCGTTGCATCAGTTGGTGCTTAGTCAGACCATGTAATTTCAGCATCTTTCATCATTTCCTAGAGTATGAAGGGTAGCGTGATCGTATCTGAATTGCAGGACCTTGGAGACCACTAGTTGGTACTAAAGAATTCAGATTTTTCTCTATCTCTGTACTGCCATCTAATGGTCTTCTGTATATTTGCAACCCAGATGTGACAGCTAGACCGATGAAGCACATACATAATAAAAACATGTATATATCAGGGGTGAAATCCAGCAGGTTCTGACAGGTTCTGGAGAACCAGTAGCAGGAATTTTGAGTAGTTTGGAGAACCGGTAGTGGAAATTTTGAGTAGTTCGGAGAACTGCAAATACCACCTCTGGCTGGCCCCAGAGTGGGGTGGGAATGGAGATTTTGCAATATCCTTCCCCAGGAGTGGGGTGGGAATGGACATTTTGCAGTATCCTTTCCTTGCCATGCTCACCAAGCCACGCCCACCAAGCCACACCACATCTACCAAGCCACCCCCACAGAACCAATAGTAAAAAAATTTGGATTTCACCACTGGTACATATGTTCGTGTGTGTGTGTGTGTGTGTGTGTGTTATGAGTGTGCATGCACATAGGTGCTTCAAAGTGCTAAGTTTCTACTACTAGCCATGGATGCTACTACTCAGTCCCCAGTACTTCGGAGCGCTGCAATTGAGATGTTCCTAGAGCAAGAAGATGAATTGAGGGCATTGAATCAGTAAATAAAACTAAGAGTCTTTCAGACACTAGGATGAGTGGTTGGGATGTGTGAATACGTACACACACACACACACACACAAAGATAGAAACTGGATTTCTTTGGGGGGGCTTGTTTTTGTTTTTTCATCTTGTAATAGTGAATAATTTGCTGAGTAAACAGGTAATGGGAATTATTTTTATGCAATAAATCTAGAATGTAAGCAGAACACAAAAGGAGACAAATTCCTTGTATGTCTAATCACACTTGTCCACATAAACTACTGTATTCTATTCTGTTCTGTTCTGTTCTGTTCTGTTCTGTTCTTCATTCCACTGTTCTGTTCCATTCCATTCCGTTCCATATTTTCTGTTCGGTTCAGTCCGGTTTTTTATTCCAATATTCTATTCTATTCTATTCTATTCTATTCTATTCTATTCTATTCTATTCTATTCTATTCTATTCTATTCTATTCTATTCCACCCACCCCACCCCACCCCACCCCACCCCACTCCATTCCACCCTACCCCATCCCATCCCATCCCATCCCACTCCACTCCACTCCACTCCACTCCACTCCACTCCACTCCACTCTGTTCTATTTTCTATTCTATTCTATTCTGCTCTACTCTATTCACACAACTGGTGGTGCAGCAGACTAAAGCCTATTATTAACATTCAGCTGCCTGCAATTACTGTAAGTTCGAATTCCCCAGGCTCAAGGTTGACTCAGCCTTCCATCCTTTCTAAGGTAGGTCAAATGACGACCCAGATTGTGGGGGCAATAAGCTGACTTTGTATAAATATACAAAAGTATGAAGGCTATTGCTTAACGCATTGTAAGCCGCCCTGAGTCTCCGGAGAAGGGTGGCATATAAATCAAATTTTTAAAAAAAACTGCAGTGAGAAAAAAAAAGTGACCAAAAATACTGGTGTCGTTCACAAATTTACAATCTAAAGTGTTCTTTTATTGTTGCCGTTATTCCATTTTCCAGCTCAACTGGGAAAAACAGGTCCTTTTTTTTTCGAAAACTGTTTTCAGTGGAACGAGTCCAGGGCTGCAGCCTTCACAACTGTTTTCACAGCGTCTTTGCAAACTGATTTATACTAACAAATTTATACTATACAAACTCATCTGTTGACATCGGGCTAGAGTGCCCAAAGGAATTGATTTGGGGCTTTGAAAGGTCACTCTGCGACCTCATGAACTCTTATTAGTCACTGACCATCAAAGCGGAATTGGCCAATAAATGTAAATAACAACTAAAGATGGGAAACTCTAATGAGAGACTGGTCACCATGTTGGTATTCTTACTCTAGATCAGATTTTCTCAACCTCGGCCAGTTTAAGGCATGTGGACTTCAGCTCCAGAATTCCCTTGCCAGCAAATCAGCATTCTCAACCTTAGAAACTTTAAGATGGATGGAGTTATAAGGAAAATCCAAATAAAATGTTTTACAGATGGCACATGCCTCCTGAGAAACTGGCAAAAATGTTTAGAGATAAATCAGCTAAATGTTGGAAATTCCACCAGTTACCAGGTTCATATTATCATATGTGGTGGACATGCCCAGAAGCAAAAAACTATTGGAATAAAATTAAGCTGTGGCTGGAAGAAATGATAGAACAACGTATGGCCTGGGGAGGGCAAAAATGGCCTTTCCCACCCCCCGCCCCCACCCCCAGAGGCCCACCAGAAATCAGGGTGTGGGGAAGGCTGTTTTTTGCCCTCCCCAGGCTCCTAGAAAGTTTCTAGAGCTTGGGGAGAGTGAAAAACAGACCTTCCGGTCCCACCAGAAGTGGGGAAACGGGCCGTTTCTGGCCTCTGGAGAGCCTCCGAGTGGGCGGGGAAGGCCGTTTTCGCCCTCCCCAGGCTCCTAGAAAGCCCTCTGGAGCCTGGGTAGAGCGAAAAATGGGCCTCCCTCCCCCACCCGGAGATGCTCCGGAGGCCAGAAACAGCCCATTTCGTGACTTCCGGTGGGACCGGAAGGCCTGGAAATCAGTTGGCCGGCAAGTGCATGCGCATTGGAGCTGAACTAGGGCAATGCTCGCGTGCCCACCAATATGGCTCTGCGTGCCACCTGTTGCACGTGTGCCATAGGTTCGTCATCATGGTCTAGGATTTGCACGTGACCCCTAGAGCAATCAATGGGATGCTGCCCTTGCACAGGAACAGGAAGCTTTTAGGGCAAGGCCCAAGAGAGGGTATAAATATCTCTCTCTCTCCACTCCATGTGGGAAGCTACCCAGAATCACACATGCTTCGTGGTTCTGCTTCACCATTAAAACCATCCTTCCATGTTTCCAGGGTCTTTCTCCCCACTTGGAACTGAACTGAGCCCAGATGGACATTTCTTCCTACAGCATAAACCAAAGTTTCTTCACCTCAGTGGTGAAATCTAAAATTTGTTACTATTGGTTCTGTGGGCATGGCTTGGTGGTGGTGGTGGGTAATGTGACTGGGTGGGCGTGGCCAATTTTTTTTTTTTTACTTTTAAAACCATTTTTTCTACAACCTCTTTGTCGAAATGCTTTCAAAAGGCTCTGACGATCCCAGCTGAGTTGCCTGATCGGCAAAGGCTTTTTTTTCTTTTAAATGCCTCTGACGATCAGGCGACTCAGCTTGGATCGTCAGAGGCATTTAAAAGGGAAAAAAGGGGGTTTTTTTCTTTTAAAAGCCTCTGATGATCCCAGCTGAGCCGTGCGATAATCAGAGGCTTTTTTTTTACTTTTAAAAGCATTTTTTCGGCTGAAGAGGTTGTAGAAAAAATGCTTTTAAAAGTAAAAAAAAAAAGCCTCTGATGATTGTGTGGCTCAGCTGGGCGTGTGGGGTGGGGGACAAGGATTTTTACTACCGGTTCTCCGAACCACCTGTCTCCATTGCTACCGGATCGGGCGATCTGGTCCGAACCGGGAACATTTCACCCCTGCTTCAGCTGCTAAGCCAACTTTTGCTAAGCTTCCCCTTAAAATACAAAAAGGAACTTTCAGTGCCTAATATTATTCTTTCAGAGGGATAGATCAACTGAAAAACAAAGCAGGGGAAAAAAAATCTTAAATTTGTTTCGGTATGAAAAGAAACTTAACAACCAGAACTGGTGTAACAATTGAGAGTATTGTGAAAATAGTAGTTGTGACAGATGGAGTTAATGAAACTGGATAATTGTTTTAAAAAAAATTTTTTTAAATGGACGGAAAATTTATGGATAGCGGTCAGTCAGCAGATGGGTCAGATGTTTTCTAAATAAAATGGAAATGGTATTAATTTTTATTCTTAATTGTTTATCGGAATTACATCTACCACAAGCAACAAGACTCATGGAGGTTGACAGTGATTGAGAGCATAAAAAATGGACATGAGAAACCAATTAAAACATCCAGAATAAGACTACTGTATTTTCCTGTGTATAAGACTACTTTCTAACACACAAAAATCTTCTCAAAAGTCGGGGGTCGTCTTATACGCCGGGTCTCATTCTCCTGTAACCAGGCAGACCAGCCCATAAGGCTCTGACGAGCCTTAAATGGCTCTGAGGAGGGTCGTCTTATACGCCCAGTCGTCTTATACGCCGGAAAATATGGTATTTAAAAAGTCCAAGAAACCCTAGAGCGTAATAAAGAAATATCCATCGATGGATGTTCCATCGTTCCTCATACCTTTTCTGTTCATTCATGATGAACTTCTGTAACTGAATGCAAGTAGAATATTATAAGACTATATCCCAAATCAATAAAAACTGGGATAAAATTACACATCCTTCAATATTGTGAGACTCTGCAATTGATTGTAATCCAGTCTTGTGTAGAATGAAATAAACTGCAGGTTTTTTTTTTAAAAAAATGAAATTTGTCCATTTTGGGGAAATACTAACTGTTGAGTGTGGAGTCCTTGGTGCTCTCTGAGCTTGGTGAGGTGTTTTTTTCCCCCAGACGTTTTCATTACCAAAGTGGGTAACATCATCAGGGCTAGGAGAGAGTGGAGTTTGTGGAGAGGAGGAGGAGGAGGAGGAGGAGGAGGAGGAGGAGGAGGAGGAGGACGACGACATCTATGGGGTCCTTGGTCCCCTCTGAGCTTGATGGTTTTCTTGCAAACATTTCAATACCAAACTAGGTAACATAATCAGTGCTCTTCTGTCAGTAACTATTAAGTCCCATTTAATGCGACAGGATGAGCATTATTCAGAGTACCGATTGAAAAACAAAGCATTACTATTCGAGAAATTTTCCATAGTCTGTTTTAACCAAAGATAAATTATTATTATTATTATTATTATTATTATTATTATTATTATTATTATTATTATTATTATTATTATTTGATCTGTAGTGAGATTCACAGCCTTTGAGGCTGGTTAATAGCTCAGCAGCTCGAGTCCTAACCAAGGACCTAGGAACTGTTAAGGTCTCGTCAGATGATGTAAGCTGTTCCGAGTAAGGTGGTTTTTTGTAGAGTCAAAATGTTCAAGTCTGGTAAATTTAGAATTTCTAAATAGCGGGGTAGCCCTTTGGGTATTGCTCCAAGGGCTCCAATTACAATCGGGACAACACGCGATTTCTTTTTCCATAATCGCTCAACTTCGATTTGCAAGTCCCGGTGCTTTGTGATTTTTTTCTTGCTGCTTATCTTCCATCCGTGCATCCCCAGGTATTGCAAGGCCAATGAACCATACTTTTTTCTTTTCAACTACCGTTATGTCAGATGTGTTGTGGACCAAGTGCCTGTCAGTCTGAATCCTAAAGTCCCACAAGATCTTGAGTTTCTCATTCTCTAAAACTTTCTCCACCTGATGTTCTCAGTGGTTTTTGCTGTACTCAAATCCAAACTTCTGGCACAATTTCCAGTGAATGATCTTAGCAAGGCAGTCATAGCGTTGTAGGTAGTCGGTTTGTGAAATTTTGCTTCACCCACTGATCAGGTGGTCGATCAGGTTGTTGTTGTTGTTGTTGTTGTTGTTGTTGTTATTATTATTATTATTTTTCCCCCTGAAAACTTTCTCTTTCTCAATACACTCATGGGATCCAAGTCAGAGCTTCCCAGCCAAAACGCAATTAGTGCCAGTTCCTCATTATGATCTTTGCAAATGCTATTTGCATATCATTAACATTACCGCCATATTGGTACGAACCCGTTTTCACATTCTTTGGGACAGAAGGTGAACCTGGGGGGAGGGGAGAAAAATAACAGTTCGCTACCCCTCTACGACAACAGCAGCTACAGGGAATCTGCTAGATTTAATTGGATGTTTATCCCTCAAGAAGTTGATGGATCTCTAACGCCTTTTCGTTGCATTCCCTGCTTAACGCATTTGGATTGACGATAGAGATAGACAAATGTCCATGCCCTGTATCCAAGTGCCTAGTTTTCTAAAGGAAATAAATGTCAATTTGTAGAGAATTATAGGGCCAATATTTCAGAGTTCATTTGCCAGAGCGATAAAGAAGACTTGGAGTTCTTTAATGCCTGAATGCAATCAAATTGAATCTGGGAACGCTGTCGATATGTATGCAATATGCTACTCGAAAGGTTAACCAAAAAAACCCCCCCCATCCAATTCTTTGCTTCAAATGTCAGCCGCGCACATTTCATAGCTTCCTTCACATCTCCTCCTGCAGCCCCGTCAATAAACAACGACAGCTGTCCCTCCTCTCAGACGGACGAGCTGGGTTTGTGAAGCCTTTCAGCAAGAGGGCTTCCTGCTCAACGGTAAGGTGAGTGACATATTTGTGAAAATAAGACAAATGTGGAGACTCTAGAAAGAGTGCAGAGGAGAGCAACAAAGGTGATTAGGGGGCTGGAGGCTAAAACGCATGAAGATCGGTTGCAGGAACTGGGTATCTCTTAGTCGAGGGAAAAGAGTTGTACACACTTCTATTGAACTGACACCAGAAATCCTAAAGATAAAGGTAAAGGTTCCCCTCGCACATATGTGCTAGTTGTTCCCGACTCTAGGGGGGGCGGTGCTCATCTTGGTTTCCAAAGCTGAAGAGCCAGCACTGTCCGAAGACGTCTCCATGGTCATGTGGCCAGCATGACTAAATGCCAAAGGCACACAGAACGCTGTTACCTTCCCACCAAAGGTGGTCCCTATTTTTCTACTTGCATTTTTTACCTGCTTTTGAAATGCTACGTTGGCAGAAGCTGGGACGAGTAGCATGAGCTCACCCCATTATGCAGTACTAGGGATTCAAACTGCTGAACCGCTGACCTTTCGATCGACAAGCTCAGCATCTTAGCCACTGAGCCACCGAATCCCTCAGTAATCCTAAATAACCACAAATAATGATCTTCTACAAGTTCCTTCAATTCTTTTCTTTGTAGGAGTTGAAACTGGGGACGACACTCAAGTAATGAGGTTTTCGCGGGTGTTTGTATGTAGGTCTTTGGTTATTCGGGTTTTCTCCATGTAAAATTGGAAGTGTCTTGGCAAAGTTACACCCCCACTAGCAGTTAAAAGGAAGAAACAGCTGCGATCACACATTGCTCCTAGAAGCACAAAGCCGAGAACACCAGCCTGAAGATTATGAATGAGACTTTGTCAAAATGTCGCCAAGACACTTCCAATTTTATGTGGGAGAAAACCCGAATAACCAAACACACACACACATACACACAATTTATATTTGCTGATAAAGAAATAAAGGGAGGCTGATATAGATCTATTTCAAGCTAGTTAGCTCTCATCAGCTTAGCCATACCCTTACTCGGATTCAAACTTGGGCTGCCTGCATATTAGACGGGCTCCTAAATAGCCCACAGGAGCCTGCATATATTCAAATCAAAATATTCACTCTCAAAATCTAAGCAATATTTTTTTAAAAAAATCTGCATACTGTACATGCAAATATGCAAGTCCTGGATTCAATTAATTTCTCCCCTTTTCAGTTCATAGAGTTCAGTTTTGGTCCAGTTTGCCTTTCAGTTTGCAAAATTGGGAGGCATTTTTTACACACACACACAAACAAACAAAAAATACCACAAAAAGATTTGTAATTTCATGTCCAGCTCTCCCAATATAAACATTGTCGGCCTGCAGTTGCAGAGAGATAATTTCAAAGGAGAAGCAGTAATTAGGTGGATTACTTAACCTTTTGCAAAGAACTATTAATCCCCTTCTCAGCAACAGCAATACTCAACTGTTTCGTTTTGATGTTTTTTCCCAACGGACCGAATTTTGGAAACTCAACTCAAAGGAGCAAAGTTGGGATGAAGAGAGCAATCCGAAAGAAAAGTGATAGGTGGGGGAAAGTTTTAAGAAGCTCCATTTGTGACTTGTTTTCTATGAATTTCCCCAAACTACAGACACAACACTGGACTTCTTTAGTTTTTTTCCTTTCGCTTCTCATCCAAGCTTCTCATCCACAAAGCTTCTTCAGTTCCCCAAAGAAAAACCAAGGAGGTCCAGTTGGTTTTTGGAAAAGCACCTCTGGGATATCATCTAAAGAGTACATTTCTATTCTATTCTATTTTGCATTCTATGTTCTGTTCCACTCTGTTCCGTTCCATTCTGTTCCGTTTCCGTTCCATTCCATTCCATTCCATTCCATTCCATTCCATTCCATTCCATTCCATTCCATTCCATTCCTTTCTGTTCTGTTCTGTTACATATCCATTCATTCCATATTGGGTTTTTCCTCTACTCTACACCACTCCACTCCACTCCATCTATTCTGTTCTGTTCTGTTTTGCTCTGTTCGGTTCGGTTCGGTTCGGTTCGGTTCGGTTCGGTTTGGTTTGGTTTGGTTTGGTTCAGTTCGATTCAATTCGATTCGATTCAGTTCCATTCCTTTCCTTTCCTTTCCATTCCATTCCATTCCATTCCATTCCATTCCATTCCATGTTGGGTTTTTCCTCT
The DNA here is from genome assembly GCA_038048745.1 of Coluber constrictor foxii. Classification (NCBI taxonomy): domain Eukaryota; kingdom Metazoa; phylum Chordata; class Lepidosauria; order Squamata; family Colubridae; genus Coluber; species Coluber constrictor. Next base: position 982,305 of record CM075964.1, on the reverse strand, counting down.
ACTCTACTCTACACCACTCCACTCCATCTATTCTGTTCTGTTCTGTTCTGTTCTGTTTTGCTCTGTTCTGTTCTGTTCCGTTCCGTTCCGTTCCATTCCGTTCCGTTCCATATCCATTCCATTCCATATTGGGTTTTTCCTCTACTCTACACCATTCCACTCCATCTATTCTGTTCTGTTCTGTTCTGTTCTGTTCTGTTCTACTTTTCATTCAAATTCTATTCTATTCTGCATCTCCTCTCCTCTCCCCTCCCCTCGCATCCCGTATTTGACCATTGTGTCCATGTGAATGTAAAGTATCATGTATTATTTCTGCCCACCCCGCCACCCACCCCTGATCTCCAAAACATACAGCACAAAGTTTTTCTCCCCACCTTCAGAAAACAAGCGGTTAGCTTTAAAGATAACTTTGACTCACTTTCATCATCACTTCGAGAATTTCTAGTTAGACAAAACTCAGCAATGGTCATTATTATCTCATTTCCTTTTAACACAAAGTCATGACTGTTGAAATGTATCAGCTTTGGGGGAAAACTCAGGACATTTTGCGATGTGTTTTTTCAGCCTGGCAAAATTGGGGCCTCCTAATTAATTCAGCATGTAGCATTAAAAAGGATGTAAATTAAGAACATGACTTTTCCTCTTCTTTTCTCTCTCTCTCTCTCTCTCTCTCTCTTTTAATTTCAAAGGAGAAAGTGTACCCAGAAACCAGAACTAAAATTATTCTTTTTCTTTATCCATGCAAACAAGAACACAAAGAGAGAGAGAGAGAGAGAAAGATCCAGATTTATAAAGTAACCCTTCCCTTTTCGTTTTAAGATTTTAAAGTTTCGTGCAGTTTTCAAAGTTGCCCATTTCAACATCTGCAACTGAAAATAAAAATGTGTTGCAATTGAAATAGAGCAATTGAAATAAATTTATTAGCTAAAGTGACTGTTGGAAATCATCGTAAAAATTAACATCTTTTACAGATTACAGAATTCAAGAGTTGGAAGGGGCCTTGGAGGTCTTCTAGTCCAACCCCCTGCTTAGGTATGAAACCCTACACCACTTCAGACAAAAGGCTATTCAATCTCTTATTAAAAACATACAGTGTTGGAGCATTTACAACTTCTGGAGGCAAGTTGTTCCACTGATTAATTGTTCTCACTGTCAGGAAATTTCTCCTTAGTTCTAAATTGCTTCTCTCCTTGATGAGTTTCCACCCATTGCTTCTTGTCCTGCCCTCAGGTGCTTTGGAAAATAGATGGACCCCCTCTTCTTTGGGGCAGCCCCTCAGGTATTGCAACATGGCTATCATGTTCCTTACCTAATTAAAGAATAAAACTTTCGATGGACTCTTTTAGAGGAGGAAGATGAAGTCTTTAAATGTAAAATCCCCACTTACTGTGCAAAGGGAAAAACAGCTTGAGAGAAAGAAAGCTAGAATAAACCTCAATGGGTTAATTATTATTATTTTTTTTTGATGCACAATAAATATTTAAGCAGCAAATCCTCAATTCAATATCTTGAATTGATAAGGTCTAGGAGAACGTTTTCCTACCATGTTCTATCTGGTTCTCTTCCTCCAATCAGAACAATGTAAAAATGTAATACATAAACATCTAAAACATATATATTTAATCGGGGCGGGCTTCAAATTTTTTAGCAAGGGTTCTATGCCCGGTTTATTGATTTGATTTGATTTGATTTGATTTGATTTGATTTGATTTGATTTGATTTGATTTGATTTGATTTGATTTGATTTGATTTATATGCTGCCCTTCTCCGGAGACTCAGGGTGGCTTACAATGCGTTAAGCAATAGCCTTCATATTTTTGTATATTCTATACAAAGTCATCTTATCGCCCCCACAAACTGGGTCCTCAATTGACCTACCTTAGAAAAGATGGAAGGCTGAGTCAACCTTGAGCCTGGTGAGGTTCGAATGTACAGTAATTGCAGACAGCTGGTGTTAATCACAATGCTTTTAGTCTGCTGAGCCACCAGGCCCTGGTTGTTGGGTGGACATGGCCATGATGGGCATTGTCTAGTCAGCCTCCTGAACCACAGTGGGGGGGTGGGGTGATTTTGCCCTCCCCGGACTCCGGAGGTTTTCCTCGAGCCTCCGGGAGGACGAAAACAGCCTCCCCAGGCTCCGGAGGCCCTCCGGAGGCCCTCTGGAGGGGCCAGCCAGGAGTGGGATTTAGGGGTTCTCCAAACTGTACAGAATCTTAGGTAGAGGTTCTCCAGAACCCCTGCGAACCCTCATCAGCCCACTCCTGTATTTAATGAACATATAAACAAATGAATGAATAAACAAATAAATAAATAATTCAGCGCTCCGAGTATTTGTCAAAATGTAACGCAGTGAGCTTGGATCACAGTGAAGGTTCCATTTGGTTTCATCTAATTGCATTTGGCACTCGGAAGCTAAAAGAAAGCATGATATATTGGCAACCCATCCCTGGTCTTAATGTCAGATAGATTGCAGAAGCTTCATCCAAGATCTGAGCTCTGAATCGGGGGAAAGGGTGAGCGGAGACCCCCGGTTGTCAAACCACGCAAACAGTTGTCCCGGCGCCTGTTCTCAAATGCACCAATTTTCTAGCCTCTCTTGACATTTGATTGGAATTTTTAAAAAGGCAGCCAGAAAAGCTGGCAGGCTGAGGGACCTTTCCCAAATAGTAGGAAACAGTGGCAAACCAAAGCTGTATCTGTGCCAAAAAACAACAAAAAAAAACCCAACAAAAAAACTCCACCCTTCATGGATGTTATCGAGGCAAGAGGATTTACGGAAATTGACTTTGCCATGCCATAATGATGGTACAGTGAAAAAAGGTTAAAATAAGAATGGAAACCATAGAGGAGGACCATAGAGGAGGGAGGGAGGGAGGGCCCCGCGGGGAAGATATATTGGTCAGGCATTAGAACTGCAGACTACAAAAAGCAGGAAATAAATGAGAAGGAGGAGGAGAGGAAGGAGGAAGAGAAGGAGAAGGAGAAGGTCAAGGAGAAGGATGAGAAGGACGAGAAGGTCAAGGAGAAGGAGGAGGAGGAGGAGGTCAAGGGAGGAGGAGAGGAGGAGAAGGATGAGAAGGTCAAGGAGAAGGAGGAGGAGGAGGAGGCGGAGAAGAAGGAGGAGGAGGAGGAGGTCAAGGATAAGGAGGAGGATGAGATCAAGGAGAAGGACAAGAAGGACAAGAAGATCAAGGAGGAGGAGGAGAAAAGAGGAGGAGGAGGAGGAGGTCAATGATAAGGAGGAGGAGGAGGAGATCAAGGAGAAGGAGGTCAAGGAGAAGGTGGAGGAGAAGGAGAAGGTTAAGGAGGAGGGGAAGGAGGAGAAGAAGGTCAAGGAGGAGAAGGAGAAGGAGAAGATACTGTAGACAGGAGAAGGAGACAAGAAGGTGAAGAGGATTATAGAAAGGAGAAGGAGAAGAAGGTCAAGGAGAAAAAGAAGGAGAAGAAAGGAAGAGAAGGGGAAGGGAAAGGGGAAAGGAGAGGGAGAGGGAGAGGGAAGGGGAGGGGGAGAGAGAAGGAGAAAGGGAGGAGGGAGGAGGAGGAGGGAAGGAGAAGTGGAAGGGAAAGTGAAATGAAGGAGAGGGAGGGAAGAAGAAAGGAGATTGAGGAAGGGGAGGGAAGGGAAGGGAAGGGAAGGGGGGAGAAGAAGGTATACAGCAGGAGAAGGAGGAGCAGGAAGAGATGGAGGAGAAGGAGAAGGAAGAAACAATGAAACAAGCAACAATTCTATTAGCACTGATAAAATGTTGATTATTAATTGCTTTTTGGAAGATTATACTGCATCAATAATTAAGAATCAAGATTTAGTTCATCATCCACCAAGTTTCACTACCCATGATGAATCCTATATTCATTTAATCAAAATTGGGACGTGTCCATTGGCAAGAATTTTAACGAACGCGTGCTTTCGTCCGTTTCAACATTATTATTATTTTTTTCTTTTAGAAAAAGATCTTTCCTAGCCCACATTCATGGGAACTTACTGAAGAAGGAGAGACTGTATTAAAAAGTAGAAAATTCATAGCATGTTTTCTGAAGTGACGCTAAACCATTCCAGATATTTTTGAGGGGAGCTGTGCGTACGAATGAAATACGATCCTAAGACAAGGGTGTCTGTCTGGAAAATCATGTCAAATCCTCTTTTCAAATCCATAGCACGTATTTTTTTCTCCCCTCCCTCTCTCTCTTTCAACTGTAAAATGCCATCCTTGGGGAGTCCATCAGAAATCACAACAGCATGGGACTTCGCCGTGGCATTAAAAATTCATGTTGTGCTAGAACAAGGAACACGTGTGAAGGCATGCTACATATATGAATCGGAAACCGTGGGCCAGGAGGAAAACCGAAGGAGCCATGATACTGTTATACTTGAGAGAGTGCCACTGAAATTTCACGTCACTTACATGACAAGAACCCGTAAGGCAGAATGCGTGTAATATGATTTATTCTGAAATGTAATCCATATGGGAAGCTGTTTTAATAACCACCCTAAAAGGACCAAGGCCCCAGGGAATCACAGTTGATGGGGGCTTTTAGGAGATGAATGGTGCTGAATGCAAGCCCGTTCTCCAACCACATTATAACACATTTAACTGAGTTGGAAGGGATCTTGTAGGTCATCTAGTCCAACCCCCACCACCACTACCACCCCAAGCAGGAGACCTTCCACCATTT
>CM075964.1:960131-975131 GCA_038048745.1 Coluber constrictor foxii | reverse complement strand
CCCTAGAGAGGGAGAGAGAGAGGGAGAGAGAGGAAAAGGCCCCTTGCCCTCCCCTCCCAGTCACTCCTCGCCTGGCCTGAGAAGGTTAGGGTGATGGCGGGGGATGGAGAAGCAGCCAGGGCAGAGACAGAGAGAGATACAGAGAGAGAGGGAGAGAGAAAGACATAAAGAGATACAGAGAGAGAAGGAGAGAATGGGGAGAGAGGGAGGGAGAGGAGAGAGATGTCAAAAGTATTTTGGGGTTCCCGGTGTTTTTTAACAACTGGTTCTCTGCCCTAATGACCGGCTGGGTAGGCGTGGCTAGGGGGGGTCATATGACTGGTGGAAGTGAGTGACATCTAGTTGGCCACGCCCACCCAGGTTTTGTGGCTCCCGGTGTTTCCTTTTTTGTGCGGAATGGGTCCAAATGGCTCTTCAAGCATTTAAAGTTGCAGACCCCTCGTATAAGGTCTCCTGTCTTGAGCAGCTAGTTGGACAAGAAGATCTCCAAGGTCCCTTCTGGTGCTAGGATTCTAAGTTCTCTATGATGCTTGTCTCAAAGAAATGTTCAACAATAAAACCGGCCTATACTTATCATGTTGGTCTCCTTTGTGAAAAGCATACGGCAGTAAAAAAACAAACTTTGTTTTCTTAGAGGATAGAATAGAATAAAATAAAATAATAGCGTTGGAAGGGAATTCGGAGGTCTTCTATTCCAAACCCCTGCTTAGGCAGAAAACCTGTAGCACGCATAGCCATATCGGTGGGCACGTGAGCTCAGCTCCAGCTGATTTTCGGGCCCACCAGAAGTAGGAAAACAGTGGGACTGGAAGTTGGTAAACGGGCCTTTTTCTGCCTCCAGGGGGCCTCCAGGGGGCGGGGAAGGCCATTTTCACCCTCCCCAGACTCCTAGAAAGGCTCTGGAGCCTAGGGAGAGCAAAAAGTGGGCCTTCCGGTCCCACCGGAAGTTGGCAAATGGACTGTTTCTGGCCTCCAGAGGGCCTCTGAGTGGGTGAGGAAGGCCGTTTTTTGCCCTCCCCAGATTCCTAGAAAGGCTCTGAAGCATGGGGAGAAAAAAACGGGCCTTCCGGTCCCACCGGAAGTTGGCAAATGGGCTGTTTCTGGCCTCCAGAGGGCCTCCGTGTGGGTGGGGAAGGCCGTTTTCGCCCTCCCCAGACTCCTAGAAAGGTTCTGGAGCCTAGGGAGAGCAAAAAGTGGGCCTTCCGGTCCCACTGGAAGTTGGCAAATGGACTGTTCCTGGCCTCCAGAGGGCCTCTGAGTGGGTGAGGAAGGCCGTTTTTGCCCTCCCCAGATTCCTAGAAAGGCTCTGGAGCATGGGGAGCATGGAGCATGGGGAGAGAGAAAAACGGGCCTTCCGGTCCCACCGGAAGTTGGCAAATGGGCTGTTTCTGGCCTCCGGAGGGCCTCCGTGTGGGTGGGGAAGGACGTTTTCACCCTCCCCAGACTCCTAGAAAGACTCTGAAGCCTGGGGAGAGTGAAAAACAGGCATTCCGGTCCCATTGGAAGTTGGCAGATGGACTCGTTCCAGCCTCCAGAGGACCTCCAGGGATGTGAGAAAGGTCGTTTTCACCTTCCCCAGACTCCTAGAAAGGCTCTGCAGCCTGAGGAGAGAGAAAAACCAGTCTACTGGGCCATCCCATGCCGGGGGCAGGGGGGAGTCACACGTGCATGTGTGGGGGTGTGGCACGTAGAATTATGGATGTGGGCATGCATGCGTATGCCCCCCCCCCACTCCCCCTGCTCCTGGCACACGATGGCAAAAAGTTAGCCATCATTGCCCTATACCATTTCAGAGAAATGGTTATCCAATCTCTCCTTTAAAAACTTCCAGTGTTGGAGCATTCACAACTTCTGGTGGCAAGTCGTTCCACTGATTAATTGTTCTAACTGTCAGGAACTGTCAGGAAATATCAACAGGAACATTGCAGAATTACACTAGTGGCCAAAATTGTGGAAATCTTTTGGGAAAAGTGTATTTTTGAGATTTGATGGCTAATAACACCACTTTTTTGGGGGGGAGTTTCAAGATAATCTATTCCACTGCTGGAATGGCCTGGGAATAGCCCAGACCTTCACCCAATGGAAAATCTATGGAGCCGACTAAAGAAACTTGTTAGTCAGAAACGACCCAGCAATAAAACTCAGTTAATAGAAGCCATCATTCAATCGTCATTCATGCTAAAGGTTACTCAATGAAGTATTAACTGACGTGGTGATAATCTTTGTGTATCTTGTTTTTTCTACAGAGTGTTTCACTTTTCTTCTTTATACTGTAACTGCTATTCTAATAGCCAATCCTTCATAAAAGTTATGGCATGACATTCTTGATTAAAGCATCTTTCCATTGATGTATAATTTTATGGTACTACTCCAAAAAAGGAAAAAAAGTTGTGTTATTAGCTAGTTTTTAGAAAATACACTTTTCCCAAAAGGTTTCCACAAATTTTGGCGATTACGGTAATTAAGGTCCCCAGCGTTTTTTTTCCCACCCATTTCTGGCTATGAAATCTTCTCCGTCTCATCTGAACCCATCATGGTGATCCCTGCCTTTGAATTCTACTATCGGTCTTTCTGTCATCGGCTTGCTAATTGGCTGCTGGGGAAATCCCAGGAGTCTTGCAAAAGGAAGTAAGAATCGCAGGTAATTGCTAGAGTGGGGTTCCCTTTGCACTTTGGAAACATCTTCACATCGTTCTCAGATGTGTGAATAATCCATTAGCGACCAGAGGGATTCATTCATTGATGGAGATGTTACATTACCCGCCATCTGCTTTTAACAGAATAAACAGAATAACAGAGTTGGAAGGAACCTTGGAGATCTTCTAAACCAACCCCCTCTTCAAGCAGGAGGAGTGCCAGAAGGGGGGGCAGGGGGGGCTCACACGTGTGTGTGCCCGCCTTCATAATTCTATGCACCCCGCTCCCACGCATGCATGTGCAACCCCCATACTCTCCCCACTCCTGGCACGTGATGGCCTGGTGGACCCGTTTTTCTCTCTCACTTCGCTCCAGAATCTCTCTATGAGTCTGAGGAGGGCGAAAACAGCCTCCCCCCACCCTGGGAGGCCCTCCAGAAATCAGAAATGGCCTGTTTGCCAACTTCCGGTAGGACCAGAATGCTGTTTTTTTCTGTTCCTAGCCTCCAGAGTCTCTCTAGGAGTCTGGGGAGGGCGAAAACAGCTTCCCATCCCCCGGAGGCCCTCCAGAGACAAGAAACGACCCATTTGCCCACTTCCAGTGGGACCAGAAATTGACAAACGGGCTGTTTTTGGCCTCCGGAGGACCTCTAGAGGGGTGGAGAAGGCCGTTTTCGCCCTCCCCAGACTCTAGAAAGGTTCTGGAGCCAGCTGAGAAGGGAAAATGGGTCTTCCCACCACCCCCCAAGGTCCTCCGGAGGCAGGAAACAGCACAGCATCCTTTTTCCTCTGCTGACAGAAGTCCGGTTCCCACACCATAGAGTCTCCTCCTAGCACGGCATCCTTTTTCCTCTACCTGTCCTAACCGAAAGCCCTATCACTTGTGGAGCTGACCAGCAAAAGGGAGCCGCAGCAGAGAGATGAAAGAGCCACATACGGCTCCTGAGCCACAGGTTGCTGACCCCTGCACTAGACATACCCAATTCCTGCAATTGTTCTTCAAAAGGCTGCTTCACTTCTCTGAGGGCATGAAGCATTCCTTCAAAGAGATGTCAGCAGAGCAATATGGCCACCTCACTTCTACTGATTGTTTTGCAGAAGCTTTTTGGCCAGCACAGTGGAGGATCTACCATATGTGTCCTCCAGTACAGTTTGTTCCACGCCTCTCCTCTTTCCCCAGCCTGTCCTGAGTCCAGCTCAAAGAGACTTCCACCCACAGAGGGAGAAGATTTGTGACACCAAATCCTGCTTCTCCTTCTTCTCAGCTTTGGTGAAGAGAACCAGCAAACGTCTGCAAAGCGAAATACTTCAAGGAAGCCAATGAAAGTCACAAATGGGCCTTGAAGTAAATTAAACATCTGTGTGTATCAAGTATCTTTTTTATTGGGAAAAAATCATTGGTTGGTTCTGCTCAGGTGACACATAGAAGGACAGATCAAAAGTTCCAAACTTCCAAATTCCCAGACGTAATGCAGCTCACACCACGTTGTCATCTTATTTAGACATCTACAGAGACATAACTTTTCCCCCTTCTCATAGTTTTCTTGCCCATCCCAGGTTAGAGGTGAATTCCAACTTGAAACATCAGGATCAGGGATCCAGAATGGCCCAGAAGAGGACAATCCTTCAAAAAATATGAGAACCTTTACGTTGTCGTTCTAATTTAGGATCAAACTAAGCGATTAACGCTTCGAGCTATAAAACCATCAGAAAGCATGATATGTGGCAACCCAAACCGCATAAAATTACGTAATCTGTAAGATTAAAATGGCTAGACCTTCCTCGCAAAGTTGAAAGGCTAGCAAAAGTCTACAAAGTAGAAAAGGAAATTCAAGCAGATTTCGAAAGCTGCGGCTCTGTTTTGTGAAGCTTGTAGAAAGCCCTGGACAATCATTTTCCCTACATGCCCAGATGCTATGTTCTCAGAATGTCTCCACAGTATCTAGATTCTTTTTTCTTTGGGCCTAATTTATTAATTTGACAATTAAAGACCAAGTGGTCTGTTATAGAAGCTCCTTGTTTCTTGATTGGCTAAATTTAGTCCGATTGTACAAAGATTTGTCTTCTTCTTCTTCTTCTTCTTCTTCTTCTTCTTCTTCTTCTTCTTCTTCTTCTTCTTCTTCTTCTTCTTCTTCTTCTTCTTCTTCTTCTTCTTCTTCTCCTTCTCCTCCTCCTCCTCCTCCTCCTCCTCCTCCTCCTCCTCCTCCTCCTCCTCCTCCAAGGAAATAAGGGGAAAACATGGAAAGTGGACTCACATTTTGCATAATACATCTCAGACACATCTCCAAAGGCACATTATCTTGCAGAATCTGAAAAACTAATTCATTATCAAGTATTGCTGCATAAACTATAAGCAAATCTGATTCTGGAGAGGGAGGGAGGGAGGGAGGGAGGGAGGGAGAGAGAGAGAGAGAGAGAGAGGGGGGGAGAGAGAGAGAGGGAGAGAGAGAGAGAGAGAGAGAGAGAGAGAGAGAGAGAGAGAGAGAGAGAGAGAGAGAGGGTTCCAGCACAAGCCCAAAAGCCTGGAAGAATAAACTTTGGTCTCAGTGACAGACTCAGATTGGATCCTGCAAATCTGTTCACCTTGAATTAGTTATAGCTATATTTGGGGAGTTCTATGTCCCGTTCGGGGAAATGGTGGCTCAGTGGCTAAGATGCTGAGCTTGTTGATCAAAAGATCGGCAGTTCAGTGGTTTGAATCCCTAGTGCCGCGTAACGGGGTGAGCTCCCGTTACTTGTCCCAGCTTTTGCCAACCTAACCATTCGAAAGCACGTAAAAAATGCAAGTAGAAAAAATAGGGATCACCTTTGGTGGGAAGGTGACAGCGTTCCGTGCGTCTTTGGCATTGAGTCATGCCGGCCACATGACCACAGAGACGTCTTCAGATGTCTTCAGGCTCTTCTGCTTTGAAAGGGAGATGAGCACCGCCCCTTACAGTTGGGAACAACTAGCACATATGTGCAAAGGGAATCTTTATCTTTATGCCCCATTGATCCTACAGGACTTTCTTAGTTTTGGTTTTTGTGATCCTTTTGAAAACATTTTGCTTCCCATCCAAGAAGCTTCTTCAGGTCTGGAGTTCTGAATTGAAGAATCTTCTTGGATGAGAAGCGAAATGTTTTCAAAGGGAGGGAAAAAAGCAGAACAAGAAAGTCCACAGACGAAGGTCAATATATGATGTCCCAAGAAAGTCCTGCAAGAAAGTCCAGCTGCCTTTTGGAAAAAGCACCTTTGGGACAACCATGACCTGGATGATTGAGACTCTCCATAAACATCTCTTGAACTTCACATTCTTTCTCAGATTTTCTACAGAAGCTGGTTGAGCTGATTGTCTGGAGAATCTTCCATGCTGACTTCCCTTCCTAGTCACTGCCCTATAAATAACCCATAATTACCATCAGCTATTTTCTTGTCCCTTGATCTCATTTCATCCATCTGGTTCCTCAGATGATTCCAGTGACCTCAAGTTCACTTTCACTTCCTAATGATCCTCATTGTTAGAGCACAACCACCAACATGTTTAGCAACTTAAAAAGGAGGCTGTTGGTTCCTCTTCTGGAGATATTTTCCTAACGCACATGGTGGGCCACCTTCCCCTTGGCAGAATCACGTGGGGGCGTTTCACAACATACTTAAACCAAAACAAGAGATGGAGGACATCGTTCAGAAGTTTAGTATTTCTTTTTCTTTTTTTAAACAAAAAAAGAATTTCAGGCCATCGTGACAAAAACCTGAAGAGTGGGCTAGAATGAAAAAAAGCGAGAAAGGGAGGGGGGAGAAGGAAGGAAGGAGGGAAGGAAGGAAGAAAGGAAAAAAGGAAAAAAGGGAGGAAGACAGAAATGCAGAAAGACAGAAAGAAAGAAAGAAAGAAAGAAAGAAAGAAAGAAAGAAAGAAAGAAAGAAAGAAAGAAAGAAAGAAAGAAAGAGAGAGAGAGAGAGAGAGAGGGAGGGAGGGAGGGAGGGAGGGAGGGAGAAAGAGAGAAAGGGGAAAAGGAAAAAAGAAAGAGAGACAAGAAAGAGAGAGGGGGGAGGGGGGAGGGAGGAAGAGAGGATGGAAGAAAGGAAAAAAGGAGAAAGACAGAAAGGCAGAAAGATAGAGAAAGAAAGAAAAGAAGAAAAGAAGAAAGGAAGAAAAGAAGAAAAGAAGAAAGAAAATAAGAAAGGGGAAAGGAAGGAGGGAGGACAGGAGAAAGGGAAAAAAGGAAAAAGGGAAAAAGGAGGAAGACAAAAAGGCAGAAAGGAAAGGAAAGGAAAGGAAAGGAAGGAAGGAAGGAAGGAAGGAAGGAAGGAAGGAAGGGGGAGGGAGGGAGAGGGGAAGAGTGGAAGGAAGAAAGGAAAAAAGGAGGAAGGCAGAAAGGCAGAAAGATAGAAAGAGAAAGAAAGAAAATAAGAAAGGAAGAAAATAAGAAAGAGGGAGGGAGGGAGGACAGAAGAAAGGGAAAAAAGGAAAAAAAGAAAGAAAGAAAGACAAGAAAGAAAGAAAGAGAGAGGGAGGGAGGGAGGGAGGGAAGGAGGGAGGGAGGAAGAGAGGAAGAGTGGAAGGAAGAAAGGAAAAAAGGAGGAAGACAGAAAGGCAGAAAGATAGAAAGAGAAAGAAAGAAAATAAGAAAGGAAGAAAATAAGAAAGAGGGAGGGAGGGAGGACAGGAGAAAGGGAAAAAAGGAAAAAAAGGAAAAAGGGAGGAAGACAGAAAGGGAAAGGAAGAAAGGGAGGGAAAGGAAGGAAGGATTATTTCACATTATTCATGCAAGTTATTTCCTCATTTGTTAGACTTGAATCCTACAATTTATCCAGGAACTCAAGAGAGTTAAGATAATAAAGCCTCTAATTTTAAGGGACCCAGGAGTGTAGAGACCAGGAGAATCTGAGTTCTGGCTTAAAAGGCAGCTGGGTCATTCTGTCTTTTTTCCTTGAACTTGACAATCAAAAGAAAGGCGCCATGTATTGTAATTATTGTAATTTTAACTGCTCTATTTGATACCATTATTATTACTAATCAGAGTTTTAGGTTCAACATTTTATTGCACTACATTTTATTGCAATCTATTGGTTTATTTTCGAGCATACCTTTGTGCAATGCGAGAGGAAACACACTGTAGATTTTAGAAAAATGTAACATCGATAGTCGAAATGTTTAAACCAGTTACAGCAGATATTTCCTTTTTTAAAAAAAACCCTCTGAATTTAACAACATTGCTCTCGAACTGTTTACTGTGCTGGATTTTTAAACGTGTTTCTAATAACTATTTTTTCTCTTTATAGCAAAGGGCATGGGACCACAAGACCACAACCCGTGAAATACTTTCAGAATAAAGCCAATTTTAAAAAAACAACAACCCCAGAAACAACACTTTCCTAAGATTTAAGGTCAATCAATCAGCACAGAGCTGGAAGGGACCTTGGAGGTCTTCTAGTCCAGCCCCTTGCCATTTCTATACCGTTTCAGGCAAATGGTTGTCCAATCTCTTCTTAAAAACCTTAAGCGATGGAGCATCCACAACTTCTGGTGGCAAACTGTTCCACTGGTTGATTATCCTCCCTGTTAGGAAGTTCCTCCTCAATTCCAGGTTGCTTCTCTCCTCAATTCATTTCCATCCATTGCTTCTGGTCCTGCCTTCAGGTGCTTTGGAGAATAGATTGACCCCCTCCCCCTCTTCCTTGTGGCAATCCCTCAAATACTGGAAGACTGCTATCATGTCACCCCTAGTCCTTCTCTTCACTAGACTAGATATACCCAGTTCTTCATTCAAGGTCTTCATTAGGACCAGGTAGGTTTCAGCAGGTTCTGACCAGTTCTGGAGAACCGGTAGAGAAAATTATGAGTAGTTTGGGGAACCAGTAGTAAAATTCTGACTGGTTGCACTCCCAGTTGATTGGGAGGAAATGGGGATTTTGCAGTAACCTTCCTCTGGATTGGGGAGGGAATGGAGCTTTTACATTATCCTTCCCCTGGAATGATGTGGGAATGGAGATTTTACAGTATCTTTCCTCTGCCATGCCCACCAAGCCATGCCACGTCCACCAAGCCACGTCCATAGAACCGGTAGTAAAAAAAAAGTGAAATCCACCACTGATTAGGACTCTCAAAAACATTGATATTTGGAAGTTGTGGCGAAGGTGTGTGTGTGTGTGTGTGTGTGTGTGTGTGTGTGTGTGTGTGTGTGTGTGTGTGTCTTCTTGGATAAGACACAGTACTTGAGTGTCGTCCCCAGTTTCAACTCCTGCGAGGAAAAGAATTGAAGGAACTCGGAAAAGATCATTATTTGTGGTTATCTAGGATGGTTGACGTCAGTTCGATAGAAGTGTGTACGGCTCGAGAGGTGATAGTACATTCAGTTGTGAACGGCTTTGTGCTCTCAACTGCCTTCTGACCTCAGAAAGTGAGTAATATCATTTGAATGGTGAATTCTCTATATCCGAACTCTTCCTGGTGTCAAGTCATCGGTGAACTTCTGGTTCTTCCCTTGTAATCATTTACAGGAGAAAGCTTCTGGAGGTGGGAAATACCGGTTTGCTTGTTGTTGTTTTTTTTGCAGCCAGACCCAGTTCAACTCTGATTGGAAGGGTAGATTCTCAAATAGTAAACTACCCGTAACGTAAGACATTGAGCAGGGGTAACCTGAAAAGTAACCAGGGACTGTGATACTTAGCATATAGCAGGAGAATCTGTCTGAATCTGTCTTGGAATTCCCATATAATTCTGAGTCAGGCTGAAAAGTAAATTTCATACAGCAAGAAAGCAGAATTACAGATTAACAGAGATGGAAGAAACCTTTTAGGTCATCTAGTCCAAGCAGACCCTACAACATTTCTGACAGATGGCAGTCCAGTCTCTCTTGAAAGCCTCCAGGGATGAAGCTCCCACAACTTCCGAAGGCAACTTCTGTTCCATCGGTTGATGGTTCTCCCTGTCAGAAAATTTCTCCTTATTTCCAGGTTGAATCTCTCCTTGATCAGTTTCCATCCATTGTTCGTTGCCTGGCCATTGGGTGCCTTGGAAAATAGCTTGATCCCCTTCCTCTCTGTGGCAACCCCTCAAATATTGGAAGATGCCCTCCTGTCTCCCCTGGTCCTTCTCTTCTCTAGACTAGCCATGCCCAGTTCCTGCAACTGTTCTTCGTATATTTTAGTCTCCAGTCCCCTCATCATCCTGGTTGCTCTTCTCTGCACTTTTTCTAGAGTCTCAACATCTTTTTTATAGTGTGGTGACCAAAACTGGATGCAGTATTCTAGGTGTAGTCTTACTAAGGCTTTATAGAGTGGTATTAGTACCTTACTTGATCTTGATTGTATTCCTCTGTTAATACAACTTAACTGTAAACAGTGGTAAGAAAGATGGCTACTATAAATGAAACCCGAGGCAATTTTGGGGTGCAGTTTGAAATTTTGATCCCCATGATTATAGACAACATCTCTGCTTTTTTAAAACTATATCTTGTGGATAACATTCCATTTATTTTTATTTATTTATTTATTTATTTGTCAAGTACGTATTAGATAATATATATAAGTATAGGCATGAATTGAATACGTAAAATGAATACAAATAAAGAGGGACATTAGGACAGGGATGGTAGGCACGCTGGTGCACTTATGCACGCCCCTTATAGACCTCTTAGGAATGGGGTGAGGCCAACAGTAGACAGTTTTAGGTTGAAGTTTAGGGAGTTTAGGGAAGAAACCACAGAGTCAGGTAGTGCATTCCAGGAATTAACCACTCTGTTGATGAAGTATTTTCTGCAATTGAGTTTGGAGCGGTTTACCTTAAGTTCGTATCTATTGTGTGCGAGTGTATTGTTGTGGTTGAAGCTGAAGTAGTCATTGACAGGTAGGACATTGTACAATGTACGATGGGACATGCTCTGGATCAGGTCAATGCAGCAATGTCATCTGGTGGGCCCATGGAGGCAAGCTTTCTCTGTTGCTGTCCTCTCCCTCAAGAATATAGGTAACCCTTGACTTACAACAGTTCATTTATGTCGGACAGCGTTACTTGGTCTGTTGTGTGGATGATTGGGTGGTTTAGGGGTGGGGAATTTATGGTGGGTAGGGGGGTGTTGACAGTGGTGGGAATCAAGTAATTTAACAACCGCTTCTCTGCCTTAATGATTTCTTCCAACAACCAGTTTGTTAAACTGGCTCAGAAAGTTAACAACCGGTTCTCCCGAAATGGTGCGAACAGGCTGAATCCCACCACTGGGTATTTGGGATTGTTATGTATGTTGGGCCTGGTCTTTGGGTGTAAAGTGAATTTTGTTGTATGGGTATACTGTGTATACACGTACAATGACAATAAAATTATGATGATGATGATGATGATGATGACGACAGTATACACAGCAAACGAGTTGACCATGCTGGATTTTGTATTCCAAATCACTACTCAAAAATTTCCCAAGCGTTTAGGACTGCATGATGTATTGGTGGATTATTGTTATTGTTATTGTTATTATTTAATCTTTAGTGAGATTCACAGTCTTTGAGGCCAGTTAATAGCTCAGCAGCTCGAGTCCTAACCAAGGACCTAGGAACTGTTAAGGTATCGTCGGAGGATGTAAGCTGTTCCGAGTAAGGTGGTTTTTTGTAGAGTCAAAATGTCCAAGTCTGGTAAATTTAAAATTTCTAAATAACGGGGTAGCCCTTTGGGTTTTGTTTTGTTTTGTTTTAAATTTGATTTATCTGCCACCCTTCTCCGGAGACTCAGGGAGGCTTACAATGCATTAAGCAACAGCCTTCATACTTTTGTATATTTTATACAAAGTCAGTTTATTGCCCCCACAAACTGGGTCCTCAATTTACCTACCTTAGAAAGGATGGAAGGCTGAGTCAACCTTGAGCCTCGAACTTGCAATAATTGCAGGCAGCTGGTGTTAATCACAATGCTTTAGTCTGCTGAGCCACCAGGCCCTTCCTGGCATAGATAGATATGGATGGATACTGAGACCTTATTTGGTGCAGAAAAGTGGGGGGGGGGTTCTTAAAACAATACATAGTGTAAAAATAAATTCTCTCAAAAGCAGAGGGGGAGAGAGGATGAAAAAGCTAGAGGGAGTGGATTAATTGCCCCCTAACATGCCTCTTTCTGGAAGGTTCTTCTCAACCCTTGAGTGTTTATTTGACTAAAATTACAACCACTCCATCTTTGTCTGACTTGGAGACCCTCACAGTCAACTGTCAACCCCCTCTTTGACAAATGTCAGTCTGATAACTGAATGATGTTATTAAGACACTTTTTTAAAAAAGCATACACTGTCAGAATTGGTCTTAAAGGACAACACTTTGGGAGAATGATTTAAGATTGAACAAATCCAATAAAGCACTGGGATTTGCCTTTCTGTTTGAACAAAATAGCAGAGTTGGAAGCAGGATTGGAGGTCTTCTAGTCCAATCTCTTGCTCAGGCAGAAAACCCTATGCCAAATGTTTGTCCAATCTCTTCTTAAAAAATCTCCAGTATTGAAGGACCCACAACTTCTGGAGGTAAGCCATTCCTCTGATTAATTGATCTCACTATCAGGAAATTTCTCCTTAGTTCTAGGTTGCTTCTCTCCTTGATTAGTTTTCTTCCATTGCTTCTTATCTTTCCCTCAGGTGCTTTGGAGAATAGGTTAACCCCCTCTTCTTTGTGGCAGCCCCTCAAATATTGGAAGACAGCTATCATTTCACCCCCTACACCTTCTTTTCATTGGACTAGACCTGGGGTCGGCAACCTTAAATACTCAAATGGAGCACTTGGACCCATTTCCCACAGAAAAGAAAACACCGGGAGCCACAAAACCCTTCCCGTGCCTGACTATTTCCTGAGCGGCCACAAAACTAGCCTATGTAGTTGAATTAAACGTTCTGTTTTCTTCTTGAAACTTTTCTTTTCTTGGATTTATCCATGATTGGCTTACCGGGGGCCGAAAAGCTCAATAAATGGCATGCCGGCAGGTGTCGCACATTGGCAGTTGTGACTTATATTTTGAGCGACAGGGAGCCGCAGCAGAGGGATGAAAGAGTCACATGCGGCTCCAGAGCTGTTGATTGCTAACTCCTAGAGTAGACATACCCAATTCCAGGAACCTTTCTTTATATGTTTCAGCCTCCAGTCCTCAAATCATCTTTGTTGCTCTTCTCTGAACTCTTTCCAAAGTCTCAACATCTTTTTTATAATATGGTGACCAAACCTGGATGCAGGATTCCAAGTGTGGCCTTACCAAGGCCTTATAAAGTGGTATTAACACTTCACGTGATCTTAATTCTATCCCTTGATTGATGCAACCTAGGACTCCATTGGCTTTTTTGGCAGCTGCAACACTCGGCTGGCTCAAGATTATTTTTTTACGAGACTATTTGAAATAGCATTAGGAAGGACTTGCTTCACAAATGCATGTCTGGTTTCCGACGGATGCTCTAACTAAATCATGAGCCTCGAGCCAAGCTTCAAAAGAAATCCAATTATTTATTAGGAGCTTCATGCCCGCACATTCCCAAGCGAAGCCAGCTCTGACCCTACATAATTTATGCCCCAATCATGACCCTGTTTTCCCCAGGGTGTGTCATCAATCACATTCGCCCACCAGAGCAATTTCCCGGGGTGTAGAGATCACGCCCCTCAGACCACTGTGGGTAACCCTGGGAGACAACCTTGAGAGAGATAAGTCTGGAATGTGCACCTTTCTTTGGCTGCCATGTGTTTTCTTTGGTTTCCCATCCCCCTTGCCTACAGCAACTTGAGAGCAGGCCAGGGGTGCTTTGAGAATTGACAATGCACAGATTGACTGTGATGCATTGCACACTGCGAAGGCCTCCCATTTCCAATGATCTCCAGTTTATTCTGAGATCCCAAGTAAAATAAAGATTTTTTTTTTAAAAAATCATATTTTTAATCCTATATTGATCAAAATAAGGGGATCAAAATCATATTTAAAATAATTTTTTTAAGGCCATGTGTATCCCTGTTACTCCTTCTTTTCCTTCTCTTAAGTGGTTGAATTCCACCAAGGTCTATTCGTCTCAGTATATACGGTGTGATTGCCAATGTTTGCATTCCAGACAATATTTCAATGTACTATTTTTAATATCATATTTTAATTTGCTTTCTGACTTTCCTCGTTGATCCCGAGCCAAGATCTCTCGATTCCCTAATGCTAGAGATGCATTTCTAACTTGATCCCTGGTCTTTATGAATTGGTGACTTGGCTTTGGCTAAAAATTGAGTCAAATGTTTTCCTTTCCTCCAATATTAATGGGAGACAAAATTAGTAACTAGTCCCTTTGGAAATAGTTTCAATATTTCGTTCTTTCTTTTTGTCAAGAGGTGGTTATTACTCATGCTTTTGTCAAGATCTGATTTAACTAGAAAATACCTGCTCAATCTTGAAACGTCTTAATTTTTCAGACGGCATTTTAATTTCTGGTTTTTCCATCTGCTGCGACAAGAAACAGGAATTCTCACTAATTGACCGATTGATTTAATGTGGGAAAAAGAAAAGACTGGCCTGTGCTTTTAACTGCTGCAAGTTAAAATGTTATGGCTTAAGAATTATCGTGAGCTCAGTCGCTCTCAAGGCTGACACTGAAAAATACTAAGTGAATTATATATCCTTGTAAAATAATGCAATACAGGGTGGAAGGTAGAGTAGCCCCGTGATTTGCAATCTTGGCAGCTTTCAAATTTGTGGGCTCCAACCCTCAATTCCCCCAGCCAAGTTCCTCTGTCACTGCTTGAGAATTCTCAGAGTTAAAATCTCCTGGAAGTTATCCAGGTTGCAAAACACAGATGTAAAATACAGATGAAAGACAAATAGTAAGCCCTCCTGTGATCCTCCAATGTTGCAACTATGGGGGGTATTTAAAAAAAAAAACAAAAAACGGGATGGAAACCTGTAGATAGGAAAAATTTAGGAAATCACTGGAAGTCAACACTGCCTTGAAGGCAACCCCTGGGACAAAACGAATAACTATACTTAATTGAAATAAAACGTGATTTAAATGGACTTTACTCATTTATTTTTTGGATTTTTGTTACCTGTATTCTTTTTAGAGTTTTGGTGTACGAAGAAGAGAGCTAGACTGTTTGAAATAAGATTGGTCAGGCTTTCAATGACATTGACTATCTCCATTGCATTGATAGGCAGTTTATAACTAGGAAGTGAATATCTATCTATCATCTATCGATCTATCATCTGTCTATCATCTATCTATACCTATCTCTCTCTCTCTCTTATATCTATCTATCTATCTATCTATCTATCTATCTATCTATCTATCTATCTATCTATCTACCAACCTACCTACCTACCTACCTACCTATCTACCTACCTACCTATCTATCTTCTATCTTCTATCATCTGTCTATCTTTCTCTCTTTCTCATCTGT
>CM075964.1:932631-957631 GCA_038048745.1 Coluber constrictor foxii | reverse complement strand
GAGTAGAACGTCTCCACATCAGAAGACATGTCTCCATGGTCTACTGGAGGCCAGGATTTTTGGAACTATTTAGTGGACTGGCTCAAGATCTATTGCTGACCTAGGAGAATATAAATCAAGGAACTACACAGAGCAAAGGCTCAAGGAAATTATTTTGATAGCTGAGGCAGAAAATCCTTCCTCCTTGGCAGCCCAAATAATAAATATTAATAAACGTCAGATTGATACCACAACGGCTCTTTGCTTAAGGCGATCATGCTACCCAGGGGTGAAATCCAACAGGTTCTGACAGGTTCTGAAGAACTGGTAGCGGAAATTTTGAGCAGTTCAGAGAACCGGCAAATACCACCTCTGGCTGGGGTGGGAATGGAGATTTTGCAATATCCTTTCCCCAGGAGTGGGGAGGGAATGGGGATTTTGCAGTATCCTTCCCCTGTCATGCCCACTAAGCCACGCCCACCAAGCCACACCAAGCCCACCAAGCCACGCCCACAGAACCGGTAGTAAATAAATTGAATTTCATCACTGATGCTAACTCATCATTTCTAGACTTCCACAGTCCACTCCATTCACTGCTCCAACTTGAAATGACCATGACTGGTTCAGAACTTTCCTGGTCTGAATTCCTCATCGACTTTCTTTATCAGAAAGTCACAAAATCCCAGGACACTGTGAGTGTCATAAATATGAGCTCGTCACCAAGCATCTGAATTTTGATCGCACAACCCATGGGGATGTTGCAATGGTTGTCAGTGTGAAAAACCGTCCTACGTCATGTTTTTCAGTGCCAATTAGACTAGAATAACAGAGTTGGAGGGGACCTTGGAGGTCTTCTAGTCTAACCCCCTGCTCGGCCAGGAAACCCTATACCCATTTCAGACAAATGGTTGTCCAGCCTCTTCTTAAAAGCCTCCAATGTTGGAGCATTCAGAACTTCTGGAGGCAAGTCGTTCCACTGGTTAATTGTTCTCACTGTCAGGAAATCTCTCCTTAGTTCTAGGTTGTTTTTCTCCTTCATTAGTTTCCATCCATTGTAGAATAGAATAGAATAGAATAGAATAGAATAGAATAGAATAGGATAGAATAGGATAGAATAGAATAGAATAGAATAGAATAGAATAGAATAGAATAGAATAGAATAGAATAGAATAGAATAGAAAATATGGAATGGAATGGAGTGGAGTGGAGTGGAGTGGAGTGGAGTGGAGTGGAGTGGAGTGGAGTGGAGTAGAATAGAGTAGAGTAGAGTAGAGTAGAGTAGAGTGGAGTGGAGTGGAGTGGAGTGGAGTGGAGTGGAGTGGAATGGAATGGAATGGAATGGAATGGAATGGAATGGAATGGAATGGAATGGAATAGAATAGAATAGAATAGAATAGAATAGAATAGAATAGAATAGAGTAGGAGTAGGAGTAGGAGTAGGAGGAGTAGGAGTAGGAGTAGAATAGAATTAGGAGTAGGAGTAGGAGTAGGAGTAGGAGTAGGAGTAGGAGTAGGAGTAGGAGTAGGAGTAGGAGTAGGAGTAGGAGTAGAATAGAATAGAATAGAATAGAATAGAATAGAATAGAATAGAATAGAATAGAATAGAATAGAATAGAATAGAATAGAATAGAATAGAATAGAACAGAACAGAACAGAACAACAGAGTTGGAAGGGACCATGGAGGTCTTCTACTCCAACTCCCTGCTTGGGCAGGAAACCCTACACCGAATGGTTGTCCAACATCTTCTTAAAAACTTCCAGTATTGGAGCATTCACAACTTCTGGAGGCAACTTCTGTTCCACTGATTAATTGTTCTCACTGTCAGGAATCTTCTCTTTAGTTCTAAGTTGCTTCTCTCCTTGGTTAGTTTCCATCCAATGCTTCTTGTGCTACCCTGAGATGCTTTGGAGAATAGCTTGACTCCCTCTTCTTTGTGGCAGCCCCTGAGATATCGGAACACTGCTATCATGTCATCCCTTAATCCTTCTTTTCATTAAACTAGATTGTAACTTTGAATGTCTATGGAGATTCTCACTCATCCAGGTCATGGTTGTCCCAAAGGTGCTTTTTCAAACTGGACTTTTTTGGTTTTTCTCTGAAGACGTTTCGCTTCTCCTCCGAGAAGCTTCTTCAGCTCTGACTGAATGGTGGGGAATGAAACTTTGAACGGTCACTAAACAAACTGCTTCAAGTCGAGGACTACCTCTATAGATAAATCCGTTGTAAACTATTAGAAATGCTACACGGAGGGATGTCCCAGAAAGATCGTCAAATGCTCTTATTCGGAGCTCCTTTTCCACAGCACATCTGCACTTCATAGCATAGGATGTACAAAAAGCTATTTGTCAAAACAAAGACGTCAAGATATGTCAAAACTCTGACACCACACAAGGCTAGAGATCAGAACACTGGCTGAGAATAGCACGCCTGCTGCTCTGGATTAGAAAGATGTTTTAGGAACCCGAAGAGCATTTCGGAAATTGTCTCCTTTGTTTTAAATCAATACGTTTCCTTCTTTCGGTTGGGTGCCCACGATGCGAACACTCCAGATCAATCAACTCAGAAATATTAATCTTGAAATGGGAAACCACAAGACAAAACACTGAGGAAGTCAACTGGAAAAAAAAAAACAACATGCTGCTAATTTGGGTATTTTTTACCCCCTCCTGCAGATGTTTTAGCCTCCACCGTGGATCCTATATGAAATATATGTGGCCTTGACGATGTGCATGAGTTTGGTCGGTGAGGTTCGGCTGCCTGGAAAATAACCTTAAAAGAAAAAATAAAGGAGTCCACCCTGATTTTTCAGTAGACATCTGTCTAGATTCTTGAAGATTGCGTCGCTTCTCAGAGCTATACAGTGCAGAGACGAGCAACAAAGATGATTAGGGGGCTGGAGGCTAAAAACATCTAAAGGACAGTTGCTGGAATTCAAAGGTCTTCTGGAAATAATAAAAATACTTTTTGTGGAATTGTCAGCATTTCTGATCCCATGTCTACCAAGGTGGACACCAGATAGTACTTGAACCCTTCGGTGAAAATATAGTTCAGATGGACAATACTTTAGCACAGTTGAATAAAGTCTTTTTGAAGGTAGTTTGATGAAAAGGATGATTAGGGGAGACATGATAGCAGTGTTGCAATATCTCAGGGGCTGCCCCAAAGAAGAGGGAGTCAAGCTGTTCTCCAAAGCACCTGAGGGCAAGCTAAGAAGCAACGGGTAGAAACTAATCAAGGAGAGAAGCAACCTAGAACTAAGGAGAAATTTCCTGACAGTGAAGACAATTAATCAAAGGAACGGCTTTCCTTCAGAAGTTGTGAATGCTCCATCACTGGGAGGTTTTAAGAAGAGATTGGACAATCATTTGTCTGAAATGGTGTAGGGTTTCCTGCTCGAGTAGGGAGTAGAAGATATCCGTGGTCCCTTCCAACTCTGTTGTTCTGTTCTGTCCTGTTCTGTTCTGTTCTGTTCTACTCTACTCTACTCTACTCTACTCTACTCTACTCTACTCTACTCTACTCTACTCTACTCTACTCTACTCTGTCATCATAACCAGATGCTCCTAGTCACTGATTTCCAGATACACTGACTACAGCTTTGATCATCCACTTAATATCTATCTAGGGTTTTGCTTGAATAATATTGTCAACTAAAATTGGGTGGAACATGCCTTGACTATAAATAAGGAGGGAGTAGAGCGTTCAAACTTAATATGCATCTTATGGAGAGCAATTGAAGCTTATATGAATTCAATGAGAATTCTCGGTTGGCATTAGCTAAAGAGCGTGCAATTGCGATAGAGAATTCATTTTACACTGGGACCCCAATCATTTCTATGGGCCGAGGGCTTATCTTCCCCCTTCCCCCCCTTTTTTTTAACTGAAGGCGTAAGAATCTTGAAAGCTGTTGTAAAAGTTCAATTGCTCCAGGGAAGCGTGGTTTTACAATTTGGTAATGCATTTAAAAAGAGTTGTTTAAAAAAAAAATCCATCCAGCAAAAGCGAATAGGAGTCAGGGATCAATTTTGCATGACTCAAAAGGTCTTCTGGAAATAATAAAGATATCTTTTGTGGAATTGTCAGCATTCCCATTTCTACTGAGGTGAGAGCCAGATAGGACTTGAACTCGTTTGGTGAAAATGTAGTTCAGAAAAGTGCCACGGCGAATAATAAGATAAAGGTAAAAGTTCCCCTCGCACATATGTGCTAGTTGTTCCCGACTCTAGGGGGCGGTGCTCATCTCTGTTTCAAAGCCAAAGAGTCAGTGCTGTCCAAAGACATCTCCGTGGTCATGTGGCCAGCATGACTCAACACCAAAGGCGCACGGAACACTGTTTCCTTCCCACCAAAGATGATCCCTATTTTTCTACTTGCATTTTTTACGTTTTTTCCATCTGCTAGGTTGGCAGAAACTGGGACAAGGAACAGGAGCTTACCCTGTTATGCGGCACTAGGGATTCGAACCACTGAACTGCTGATGTTTCCATCAGCAAGCTCAGTGTCTTAGCCGCTGAGCCACCGCTCCCTTATGGTGAACAATACTTTAGCACAATTGAATGAACTTTTTTTTAAGGTGGATAATTTTGAAGGCAGTTTGCTAAAGCAGGGGGTCTCCAACCCCCAGTCTGTGGACCAGAACTGGTCCGTGGCATACCAGCAACCAGTCCACACAAGCAAGCAAAGCCTCATCCATGGGATACAGGCATCAGAAGAAACCACGTTTTAGTCCCCTAATCATCTTTGTTGCTCTTCTCTGCACTCTTCCTAGAGTCTCAACATCCTTTTTATATCGGGGTGACCAAAACTGGTCACCACGATGTTGGATGAGTTGGATGAGAAGTTGGATGAGAAGATCTCCAGAGTCCCTTCCAACTCTGTTATTCTGACATAATTGTAATTGACGGAACCAACCGCAGACTAACAGCAACACCAGTTGGACGAACCGGTAGTGGCGACCTGTGGATGGAGGTGGGCCTGTCCAGTCGCCCCAGTGCTATGCTGTCCTATTTAGCCATGTTTTCTAAGCCACACACGTGTGTGCAAGCTGCGCACGTGAGTAAAGCACATACGTGGAAGGCCGCACAGATGTGTGGCGAGCACGTGAGTGAAGTGTGCATGTGTGCGCGCTCACATTTTCGGTGTACGGCAAACCGGTAGTAAAATAATGTGAAACTCACTTCTGAGCAACACAGTGTATCCTGTTTAGTGTGGGGCAACCCCTTTCATTTCAGTAGATCTGGGGAAACAACTAGAGAGTGTTGTAGAACACTATGGGGCAGTCCGTAAGTCTAAACCAGGGGTCAGCAACCCGTGGCTCTGGAGGCGCATCTGGCTCTTTCACCCCTCTGCTGCGGCTCCCTGTCGCTCAAAATATGAGTCACAATTGCCAATGTGCGACACTTGCCGGCACACCATTTATTGAGCTTTTTGACCCCCGATAAGCAAATCATGGATAAATCCAAGAAAAGAAAAGTTTCAGAAGCAAAGAGAACATTTAATTCAACTACATATGCTAGTTTTGTGGCCACTCAGGAAATAGTCAGGCACGGGAAGGGTTTTGTGGCTCCCGGTGTTTTCTTTTCTGTGGGAAACGGGTCCAAATGGCTCCTTGAGTGTTTAAGGTTGCCTTGTCTATTGCTATCTTTTTTAAAAAGGGATTTCACAATCCATAGACAAGCCATTGATTCAAAGGATAAACTTTTATTCTGAATATACTGTTTATTCCACAATAATCCAACACAACAGGTTTTTTTTAAGATTATAAATTATTTTTTTTATCACAGTATTATACAAATTTTTACAAAACAATTCGCTTTATGCCTCATTTCAGCCTTTTTAAATTCACAAAAAAAGTAGCGTTGAAAGGGAAAAAAGACTGATCTGTCCATTCAGCAGCACTGAAGAGAAGGGCGGGAGGGCCCGGGTCATAGGTTAACTTCCCCCCGCCCCAGTACAAACCACTCCAAATCATGATTGAAACATCCACCCAGATATTAGGAAGGTCAATTAGACTTGTCGCAACTGAACTGCGAGTCCCGATAGGATTTGGACCGAAGGGTATCGCTTGATCTCAAACCAAAATATTTCTCTGTGTTGTGAACTCCAGTTTTCTAGAATAGGTCCAAAGGTAGATAAACAAACCACTAGTTAATGGGTTACCATGAAACACTGGACGCTTGTCAAATCCCACCCTTCTGTTTACAACACTCTAGCGCTGATATTAACAATATTAAACAATGCAATATGACAACGTGTGGGGTGGGGAGTAGCAACCCACAGATAGGACCCTGTTTTCAGGAACGGTATTACGTGGCCTGTCTTTTCTGGAGAACAATTGTCCCAAATACAAACCAAAGGGGGAATTCTAGATCATCGACATTTGAATTTGTATCGTTCTCCTTCAATTTTGCAAAACGCAGAGGACGGACTCCAAGTAACAGCTACACAAATGATGTCAATTCAGGCCCAAAGTGATTTTTTTTTTTTTTTTTTGCTCATGGGTCTCTCCCCTCCCCACACCCCACAAGGGATGACGGACAGGCCTGGTGGTGAAAACGATGTCAGTTATGAAATCTCCATCATTGGAGATTTCCAATGATTTCCATAGTCCATCTCCATGCACTATGGCACCAGAACAACGTACAATATCACCGTAGCTTCTAGGTGATACCAATCTTTTGGCTTCCCGAGGCCCCTCCCCTTTTCTTTAATTTCCCTTCGGAATTTCCTTTTGGAATTTGACCCCAGGAGTTCGAAATCGTATCCCTTGCTTGGAATTATGTCAATACATTCAGCAGAAAGCTCATAATTCAGAGGAAAGAAACTGCGACAGAGGGACGCCTTGGGTGGAACCAAGGAAGATAATAAGCTCAGCATCTTGAAGGGACATCTCAACAATTGCCTCATCCCTCCTGCCGTGTCCATTCCGTGAATTTAGAGTGGAGAAAGCCTCACACACACCTACACAGAGGGTTCAAACCCCCGTTCTGAAGACGGTTACGCAGCTGCTGTTCTTTTTTTTAAAAAAAAAAAATCGTGCTTACGTCTGATCCATGGAGTCTTTTAGAAGATTTCCATGGTGACCAACCAGATGTTAAGGGCAGGACCAGTTTGTGTGCTGA
Source organism: Coluber constrictor foxii (assembly GCA_038048745.1). NCBI lineage: Eukaryota > Metazoa > Chordata > Lepidosauria > Squamata > Colubridae > Coluber > Coluber constrictor. Next base: position 950,530 of record CM075964.1, on the reverse strand, counting down.
AATACCTGGACAGAGGACCCAAATCCTTTCAGCCTGGGGACGGCCACTTCGACTCAGAAGGACGTGGAGGAGACTGGGTTCCCGCCACGCTGAAAACCCCATGGAGGGTTTTGCGACCCCTTTTAACGAATACTGAAGACTTCAAAAGAGCAAGTAACACTTAGGTTGCGAAGGTCACTTAAAATGGGACACTGCGTATTTTGAGCGCAGCAAGGCCAGAAAAAGGAATCCTGTAAGAAAACTTACAAATGACAGCAGTACTGATTTTTCTCGTCAAGTTTCAGCAAGGAAAAAGCCTCAAAAAACACCGAAAGGGATGATACTAAAATTGTTCAAGATAACAAGACCTAAAAACCTTCTCAATCAGACTTCGGGGAAATATATGTTCATGTTAAAAACTTGATACAAATATGGACCACACTTCATGGTTTGGCAGTAATGCTGGTTGTGTTGCAGTGAGAGACGGGATGGTGGGTGGGGGAAGGAAAGAACTAAGCCGTTTAATCAGCCAGCTGTTTGTTTTTTTCTCAAAAGAACACCCCCCCCCCCACATACCCAGAGCAGAGAAGATTTACTTGTCAGATAAGAAGCATTCCAGGCTTATTATAAAAATGGAAACGGTTGGACCAACTTCTCTACATCCCGTGAATAGTCAGAAGTTGTAAAACAAGGAGCAACTCTGTTACATATGTTGTTGTTGTTTTTAGAGCATAACTATTTTTAACAGTAAATCCAATTACACTATGAGAAGAAATGATGAAATCCAAGTCTAATAAAACTCAAGAAATAGAAAAGAAAAGAAGAATGGAGGGAGGGAAGGATGGAGGAAGAAGAAGAAAAATAAGAAAAGAAAAGAAGGGAGGAAGGAAGGAAGAGGGAGGGAGGGAAGGAAGAGTCAACAAAGGTGAAGGGAGGAAGGAGGAAGGGAGAGAGGGATAGATAGAGGAAGAAAAGTAAGAAAAGAAAAGAAGGGAGAGAGGGAGGGAGGGAGGGAGAAAAGAAGGAAGGAAGGAAGGAAGGAAGGAAGGAAGGAAGGAAGGAAGGAAGGAAGGAAGGAAGGAAGGAAGGAAGGAAGGAAGGAAGGAAGGAAGGAAGGAAGAGGGAGGGAGGGAGGGAAGAGTCAACAAAAGTGAAGGGAGGAAGGAGGGAGGGAGACAGGTATAGATGGATGGAGGAAGAAGAAAAGAAAAGAACAGAACAGAAAAAAAAGAAGGGAGAGAGGGAGAGAGAGATGGAGGGAGAGAGGAAGGAAGGAAGGAAATGTCCAATGAATAAGATACAGTCATTCATTTTATTTCGCCAACTATTTCTATGACCTGTGCTACTACTACCGCTTTGCTAAAGGGGTCGACGGTATGCTAACCTTCTCACAACGAAACAATTAAGGACATGTTTCAAACATTCAACTGGATACTAATTTTCAAATTTGAGATACCCCAGATTAGAAATGTTCCATCTCCAGAATGGGACAGCTTCTTTCAAGAGCAAAAAGAAACCTTTTCCAATCATTTTGGAACGGTCTTGAATTTCAAACGCTTCCAGAATGAATGAAGATGGGGCGCTTCACCTCACAACACAAAAGGGGATTATTATTATTATAATTTTTTTGGTGGGGGGCGGGGATTACAAAAGCATTTTGGATTCAAAATAGGACGTTTTGAATGCCAGTTGCTGGAAGGTTTCAAAAAACAGATCGGATAACCGTTTGACCAGGGTGGGAGAAGATCTCCTGTTTTGAGAAGAGGGTTGCATTAAAGGGCTAACTCACTGCTTGCTCATTTCTGATCCAAAACCCAGGAAACAGTGATGCCTGACAGCAGAGGAACGGCGAGAAGTTTAAGAAGAAAAAAGAGAAGACCAAGGGAACTACAGCGACTCAGACTCAACCCCCTGAAGAGAAACAAAACACCCCCAAAGAGGACAATAAAAAGAGAAGATTGTCCCAGGTGCCAGCCAGGTGGAAAATGTGTTTTGTGTAGATGACCAGGCTGAGGATGTTAAGGGCAGGACCAGTTTCTGTGCTGAAAAACCTGGACACAGGGCCCAAATCCTTTCCACTTGGAAAAGGCCACCCTGACTCAGAAGGATGTGAAGGAAACACAGGTCCCACCACACTTAAGATCCCACGGAGGAGAAAAGGATTCTCCTTTTTGCGTCCTTTTAATGAATACTGTAGAGTTCAAAAGAGCAAGTAACACTTAGGTTGCGAAAGTCACTCAAAATGGGAGCGTATTTGAGTGCAGCGAGGCCAGTAAAAGGAATCCTGTAGGAAAACTTAAAAATGAGAGGAATACTGTTTTTTTTTAAAATTAGATTTATATGCCACCCTTCTCAGGAGACTCAGGGTGGCTTACAATGCGTTAAGCAATAGCCTTCATACTTTTGTATATTTATACAAAGTCAGCTTATTGCCCCCACAAACTGGGTCCTCAATTTACCTACCTTAGAAAGGATGGAAGGCTCAGTCAACCTTGAGCCTCGAACTTGCAATAATTACAGACAGCTGAATGTTAATAACAGGCTATTAGCCTGTTGAGCTATCTGAGGCTTCTTAGCCAGGAGGACGTTTTTCTCGTCAAGTTTCAGGAAGAAAGCCTTAAGTGTTAGAAACATTAAAAGGGATACTAAAATTGTTTTTTTTTAAAAAAAAAACCCAGAACAACCCTGGGGGAATTGGGGGAAGGTGAATCTGCCTGAGTTGCTACAGCAGAAAATGGCAGTTAATATGTATTCCACCTCTGTGAGAAGTGAAGGGAAGAGGGATAAGTTTGATTTGTATTCATTTTGGATTTCTTCCGAGCGAAGATGATGTTGTAGAAATATCAGAGGTGTGAGTTGAGGTGAGGACATCAGTCTTTGTCGACTGATGCCTGCACTTTTCTTTTTTTAACCAATCCTATTCTATCTTAGAACGATGGAGGGCAAAAGAAGAAGGGGACGGCAGAGAATGAGGTGGCTGGATGGAGTCACTGAAGCAGTTGGCATGAGCTTCAATGGACTCCGGGGGATGGTAGAGGATAGGAAGGCCTGGAGGAATGTTGTCCATAGGGTCGCGATGGGTTGGACACAACTTCGCAATTAACAACAACAATTCTATCTTAAGTGGCTGTCGTGGATTCATCGGAAGGCTGAATCCAGGCAAAAGAGAGAAAGACATAAAGAGATTCTTGCACATGTGCTGAGACAGCTGCTACTGTCTTGCCTGTCTACTGTCTTACTGTCTACTGTCTACTGTCTTACTGTCTACTTTATCTTGCCGTTGAAAAACTTTCTGGCAAGGAAATCAATGGAAGGAAAATCAAACTAATTAAAGGCAGTAAAAAAAAAACACACGTCTCCCTCCCACAGCAGGAGATCTTCAAGATCCCATAACAGTTCTTCAAGATCCCTTAACCGATCCAGAAGCTGTAAGTCTTACATCAGGGGCACAAGCGTAGCAAATCACAGTGTTCGTCGATCTTCTGCTCCTGAAAAAAAAAATCAGAAATGTGCTTCCTTCAGTAGATCAAAGTCTCCAGCTTCTGTGGATCGCCAGGGATCACATTCAAGGTCAAGATCTGAATTTTTCTGGTTACACCTTGGAACTTTTGCTAATAGTTGGGACTATTTGTTGTGACTTTTGGGAAAGCAGGACTGAATCAGGAGAGGGAACCTGGTTAAATATGGACCATCAGAAAGTTACTCGACTAATCGGATTCTCTTTTTTGGTATCCTTTTCTTGCTCACTTCTACTTCAACGTATCAAATAAAAGAAAATATTAGATGTCTATCAGTGATCTCCTAATAACTAAGCCATAAATTTGGAGAAGACTTTTAGGCAAACTTTTATCATTTGATTGACATTCAGAAAAACAGGTATTTCTTTCAGGAAAGAGAACACCAGACTTTGCAAATAATTGTATGATTTCTCCGTGTTAGTTCTGCGCACTTTTAGATGTAACCCTAAATCGAACTTGACATAGGGAAAATCTCAGTGAAACAAAGCAGAGTTCAAAAATTTGGCATTACGTATTTTGGGGGGGCAGGAGGCTGACTGTATATGAATAATGCGCAAGGCATTTGAAATAGAAGAAGAACATAGAACGTAGATTCTTCAAGGCCTGAAAGGGATCTTGGAGGCCTTCTACTCCAATCTCCTGCTCAAGACTGGAAACTTTCTACCACCCCAGTCAAACAGTTGTCCAAACTTATTGTTGACAACTTCCAGCAATTTGAATTCAAAACACTCCATTTTGTATCCAAAATTCTTTTGGGTTATTAAAAAGAAATTGGTTTTTTTTTTAACACTTCTGAATCTCTTTTGAGGGCAACCAGGAATTGTTGATGTGTCCAATGGACACTCTAATTTCTCAGATCTTTCTGGAATTGCTCAACCTTTCTTTTAAAAATGTCATCTCGAAATGCCCTTATTTCTGCTTCTATCACCACGCAAGTGACTTAAACTGTTATTGTCAGCCACACAAAGCATGAAAGTTAACTCAAAACCAATGCAATTTAAATAGGTATCAATATTTTGAAGACAGGTAGAATCAGTCAACTGTAGAATACTTTGGTGAAAGGGATAATTTTGCTTTTTTCCCCACTCTTAAACAGGGATGGGATTCTACTGGTTCGGGGCAAACCGGTAGCTCCAACGATCAGCTGGGAGTGAACCGGTTTGCTCCGTGACCCTATATTTTCTCAGCTGATTTGCTCATCAGAACGGATCGCCATGCCTCAGCTGTGTTACTCCCCAGCAGTAACACGGAAGGTAAGTTTTCGTAAAACTGCACATATGCACTGTGAAGTACACAATCATTGAATCAATTTTTAAACTGGCAGGATCCCACCACTGCTTTTAAATGTGAAGAACGAGGGTCAAACAGAGGGGGAATTCTAAAGGATGAGAGCCAACACCCCGTTATCCTGTAATCCTACAATGTTTGGGAGAGAATTTGGGGGGGGGGGTCACAGGAGGGGAAAACACTGAAAAAGGACTCCAATCTTGCAAAGAAGATATCCAACCACAGATCTTTCCTCTCAGCCCCCAGAGAAACCTTCTCTCTCTCTCTCTCTCTCTCTCTCTCTCTCTCTCTGTCTCTCTCTCTCTTTCTCTGACATTAGAGCTCTGAAGTCATAAATGGCCAACAGTAGATACTTCTTAAATATGCCAAAAAAAGGTCTAAAGCCATGGGAAACTCAACTTCCAAACTGAACCAGAGACACTTCTCCAAATTAGCTTCTAATTTAGGTTCAAAACCTGGATTATGCAGAGGTTAATTCACTCCTACGGGAAAGCCAACTTTTAAAAAAAAAGTTAAATCCCGTTCTTCTTTTCTTTTTGCCCAACCCAAAAAAAATAATAATAAGTGGCAGGGTCTAAATAGTTTGGAGACTTCTGAGATTGGGAATCCTTAACGAATGAGGTAGGGTTGCTCATCGTATGCCAAGTCTTAAGGAAAACTCCCACCAGATTTCTGGCCAAGTAGAAAAAGGGGATGATTTTAGAGCAATAGAAAGGGAATTTGTAAAACACTTTTAAAAATCATTCAGGCTTTATACTGGAGTCTCTCTTCTGCCAACGTTGTTCAAATTACTTCTTCCTCTTGCCAAATATAACATATCCCTGGAGAAAAAGTTTCAAGTCCAGGGTTCTAAGTGCTAGGCTAAAGTTTCCTTCAGCATGGGAGTCCTACCACTTTAAGTAAAAGCTTCTTGTTTCCTGATGCTACAGTAGTGGCCAAAATTATGGAAATCTTTTGGGAAAAGAGTATTTTCTCAAATTAGCTAATAACACCACTTTTTATTTGTTTTTTGGAGTAGTACCATAAAATTATATATCAATGGGAAGATAATTTAATCAAGAATGTAATGCAGTAACTTTTAGGAAGGATTTGCTATTAGAATAGCAGTTACAGTATAAACAAGAAAAGTGAGACAGGTAGAAAAAAAATGAGATATAGAAAAATGATCACCCTAGAAAAAACGAGATATAGAAAAATGATCACCCTGTCAGTTAATGCTTAGTTGGATAATCTTTAGCATTAATTACAGCCTTACAACATCTTCCCATGGAGTGAACCAAGTCTTTTAGCTTTGCAGCTGTTATCATGTGAAACCAAGATTGAAGGATGGCTTCTATTAACTGGGTTTTATTGCTTCTGATTAACAAGTTTCTTTAGTTGGCTCCATTTTCAATTGGGTGAAGGTCTGGGCTATTCTCAGGCCATTCCAGCAATAGAATAGGATTATCTTGAGACTCCCCCACCCCCCCAAAAAAGTGGTGTTATTAGCCATCAAACTTCAAAAATATACTTTTCCCGAAAAGGTTTCCACAATTTTGGCCACTACTATATGTTTTTATCTGGTTGCAATATGAGTCAGAATGGAATCTGTGCTCACCCGCACGGATAATATGCTACTCAGAGCTACACAGGGAAGGATTTTCTGCAACTCTCCTATAGAATTTGATCCTGCAAAAATCCTCACTGCATCTTCCAGTTATGCCTATATCTGTGGCTTCTTCCAGCATAATGACTTACCACTTTAAGTAGAAGCTTCTTGCTTTCTGGTTAATGCATATAATCTCTTTTTAATGACCCCATAAATCTGGGAGTCTGGGCAACTGAAGGGAGCTGAGTGTTTAATGGCCGGATGCCCTCCCTGTCGCCAATGAGGAGTTTTTGTTCAGCAAATATATTCTCATTATGCCCAGAGACAGAAATATCTGCCTCTACCTAGGATCGAACTCACAGCCTCCTGACTGTGAGGTGAGAGCTCCATCTCTAGGCCACCACACTGTTCCTGCTTAATGCATATGCTACGCCTTTATTTATGAACTGACTTTGAAACGCTCAACTTCCTGTTCCCACAAGGAGAATTAAGCTGTATTCTTTCCATCTTTGGAGAGAAAGAGGGGAAACCTGCCATGAAATTATCTTTTTGCAAAGACTAGGAATTAATTAAGGCATTTTTAAAAAAAAAAATTAATAATAATAGATGTAGATATTGTAACTGTAAGCATTATTTACAGGAAGTAGTTAGTAGCAGTACCTGAAAAGACGCTTGGACAATAAGTTATCATCCGAAGAGGCTACAAGCTACCCAAATACAGATTGAATTGGTGGAAAGTCTCATTGGCGATGTTGCTCAGAGAAAGCGATTCTTTAAAAAAAAAATCTGCAAATTAAGGATGAGGACCAATATTTCGATTAAGGCAAACTCTATTGTTAAGTTAAAAATGAAGCAAGTGACTTGATCTGCAGGGCTGAGTTTTAAGGAACTGCCCTCCCGTTCCCGATCAGCTGTTTATTTTTCATCGTGTGTGAGCCAGATACACACGAGACGGGCAGCTATATCCATTCAATAAATAAACTGTGGTCTCGCGGGGTGAGACCACAAATAAATAACTCCTATATATAAATAAATAAATAACCAATCTGCTCTTTAACAGAAGCAAGCTGGATTTGACTCCCTTAATGCTAAACAAGCCGAATTATCTTCAATGAGAACAGAAGCGGTGAGACAATGAGAATAGAAGCAATGAAATATAGCGCATTTCTGACTAAGCATGATGTTCAATAAGACTGGGCCGTGGCCTATTCGGAACCGGTCTACCAAAATGGCACACGAGTGTGCAAAGGTTCATTTGCACATGTGTAGGATTTATATTGTGTGCTTGAACCCATTCCCTCCTCTGCCGAAGTTACCGCCAGCAGTCCACAGAACCAAAAGGGTTGGGGAACCCTGCTCTAAGATATGAAATACCTGCCTATTAGCTGTGAACTGTCGAGCTACCACAGACTGCCAAATATCCATGTAACCACTACACACACAAAAGATTTAAGGTTTTCTGTGTCGTTTGGCTACCATTAGTCGTCATTCAGATTCTTGCCAGCCCGTTCTAAGTTCCCTAGAAAAGAATCAAGTTGCAATCTGAATTATAGTCATTCCATTCTCTTAAGAGTATTTCTTTAGGATTGGAATGCCTGCAAAAACTCCCTTTTAAAAAAGTAGAAAAATGAAGTAGAAAAATGCTTCATCATTCCTTCTTTAATCATCTCTTGAACTTAATAGCAATATATACTGCTTCAAAATGCTTTTACAGCCCTCTCTAAGTGGTTTAAAGAGTCAGCCTCTTGCCCCCAACAATCTGAGCCCTCATTTTACCCACCTCAGCAGAATGGAAGGCTGAGTCAACCTTGAGCCTAGTGAGATTTGAACTGCCATCTCGGCAGTCAGCAGAAATAGCCTGCAGTACCGTACTCTAACCACTGAGCCACCATGGCTCATAAGTTTAACTCGTAACTTTAATTCTAACTTTAATAACAAAGTTAGAAGAAGCTGAAGTGAGGAATGGGATAACTCACCGCAGCCAACTCGCCACATCAAACTCACCATCGGACAATTCAACAATTCAGTTTAAGTATTCAAAATAATTTAAAAAATGATTTTAATTTTTGTCATTCCCATTTCATTTTGTCCCTTCTTTTGCATCCTTTCTTTAATGCATCTGTTCCACCATATTCGATATTAATGTAACTTTTATCCCGCGGAGAGTTTGCCATGCCAAGTTGACCGCATTGAATTGTCCTAGATCTGCTAAAGTGAAAATGAGGAAATGAAGAAAATTCACTAGCGTGCTCAGGTAAAATCAGAAAATAAATGGAAGCGGACAAAGGAGGGGAAAAAAATTTAAAAACCCGCCATTCGTCTATGATGAATACATTCTCAGAAATTCCTCAAAAATCTTTGGATTCAACATCAGATGAAAGTCACTTGCCAGTGCAATGATATTTTATGGGGGTTCTCGTTACAAAGAATTGTGGTTTTTAGAAGAATTCCGCGATATCAAGAAAGCCACACATTCATTGGTGAGTTTTAAAAGTCCTTGATGAAAATATTCTCTTCTCTGTCTACAACGTTCTGTACTCCAAGCTAATTCATTTACTCACTGGACTGATGGTTGAGTTCAGGCTAAATCAGTATTTTTACTTCAAACCCAAGGGTCACTCTATGTTATAGGGATTTGTTTGGGTTTTCCAATTTTTTTTCATTCAATTTTTTTTGTTTCATTTTGCTATTTGTGATGTAAAGCAGAAGGTAAGACGCTGCATAATAATTGGGGATAATTTTGCTGGAAACAAGCAGTTATTATTATTATTTTAAACCCTGAAATAAATGCCTGTCAATCTGATTTCAGGTGGACCGGTAAATAGTAATTCAGGTGAATGTTTTCATCTGTAAAACCCAATTTTTTTCCCCCATTTGAGAAGATAATTAAATGTTCCCTCCTCCACTTTTCAGCTTTTACATTGCACAGTCGATTCAGATATCTGTTTAACAATATATAACTTAAGATTGAATTGCATCACACCGCAATATTTGGTTTCTCACACAACAGGAAAAGGAAAAAAAAATCACTCAAAGATCTGTTCAATAAACTACACTCTACTGTGAAAAAAAAGGGGGTGGGAATCTAGGAAAAACAAAAAAAACCCTTAAACGGAATAGCAGCTTCGTCATCATGCAAAAAATTACCCTTGGAAACCAACATTCAATATATTCACAAAAGACATTTGAATTCACAAACGTTGTGTCTTGAAAACTTTGGAGGATTTAGAAACCGGTAAGACAGTGCTGTGAGAAAAAAGGGATATTCCATACAGACATTATTAACAGCTTGCGCGACGAAGGACGGATACTGGGATAAAGAGAGAAGTTTTCCTTTAAAAAACAAAAAAAACCTACTCCATTTTGACATTGGTTGCTTCGAGCTCGCCTTTTTTTTTCCAGAACTTTGCATCCAGTTCATGAAGTTATGAAAGCTGATTCGTTTTCAGAAAACACAGATGATCTGTTTATAAGGCATTTTACATCGTGGTGAAAAGTCTTCGCAGTGTCCGATTCAACGCTTGAGGTTCTCCAGATCTTTAACATCGAGCCCACCACTGCTTCCTAAATAAAAACATTTTAGCTTTCTTCTTTTCCATTTTCTTTTAAAAAAGGTCCTTCTTTATTTTAAAACCGGTTGCCACCTTTCGACCATCGTTTTAATTCCCCTTACAACAACAACAACAAACCTCTCCCGCTCTAGAATATTTTAAATTCCTGGGGTTTGGAAACATTTTCAGGTGTGCTAATGCCGTTGCATTGATGGGCTTGAAGTTGGCAGTGGGAGCGATGGTTATGGAAGGAGGAAGAGAAGTCGTGACGAAGTCTCTGTGTTTCTAGATCACGGCATTGGTTTATGGTTGATTCGACACCGGCGAACCGGTGTGAAATGAAGTTGAGTTTGTATTCAAAGAAAGTTGAAAGCAGGCATATAAATAATCGGTATTCTAAACCAGAAGGCGAAGGAAATGGCAAATGTCCTTGTTGTATTTTTTCCCCTTCCCTTTACAAATCAGGCGTTCCAATGTTTAAGGAGCGCAACCCTCTCAAAACTGAGTTCGAACGAACAAACAGAAAACGGGGTGATCTTTTAAAGGGGAGCCCTTTTTTTTTTAACACGGAGTCTTCAAAAGCACACACACAAAAGAAGACTTTCCCCCCAACCCTGCAACTCCACAGTAAAAGCGCATACAGAATTCGGTTCTGAATCGCCTGGATGATGAAGCATTCACACACACACGTGTTAAACGGATCTGACACACCAACATGCAGCCACGGTGGGTGCCTTCGAGCGCCTTTTCCCCCCGAGAAGATTTTTTTTTTCGAGTCACTTGGCGTCGCCATTGAATCTGCAGCCGGAGCAGATGGGGCCCCCTTTTTTTCCTTGAATGAAAATGGTGGGCTAACGTTTTGGCAGGATCTCGGTTGGTTTAGATTAGGTTTGGGGTTTCTCACGGTCATAATTGGCAGGGCCTGATGCCAGATAACATCCAGAGCAGGATAAACTGGATTCCTACCATAGACCAGAGTGATGGACTCAATCCAGAGACTCCACCACACTCGGCTGAATCATCCTGTAGGTGAGAGAGAGAGAGAGAAAGAGATTCATTAGAATTAGCTGAAACATCACTAGGCAGATGTTGACTTCTTTATGCAATAATCTTCTCACAGGGAACCCTTTTGTGCAATTTAGTCTTGCCGAGTGGGCCCATGTAACCATCAGGCTTCTGAACAGTCTCTAAATTCCCTAGAATTCCTGATGTTAGAGGAGCAATGTAGAACTTTCTTACCTGGTGTACTCCTTTAGTGGTGACTTCTCAAATTCACCTGTCATACCAGAAAATCATCACCCAGTTTCTAATGACATTACTATGGACCATAGCATGCCAGATTCTCACCCCCACCCCATCCTTCACTGTCTCTCTACTCATGTTCATTGTGTCAATGACCCTATCTAACCATCTCCATGCCTTGGATAGAAGGGAGTGATTTGCCAATGATATTTTCTGTGTCCTCACCAGTCTCTGCACCACCTTCCTACCAGAAGCAGGAATGCTTCCAAACCAGACGGTAATGCAATATGAGAGGATGCTCTTGATGGTCCCTCTATAGAAAGTGGAAAGGACTTTTCTCATGCGACACAGAAAACACAACAATGCTGATGAACGTTTCATCAGTGTCTCACTGTTGAGCGGCCAAAATCCTTTTCACATAGGCTGAAGTCTCCTCCCTTACTTGGTGATTATGAATTATCACAGTTACATAAGCATCATTAACAAACAAAGATGTTTTTGTAACAACTTATGATTTCAACTAAAAATCACCCCGGTTTAATTCGTACTGTTTGCTTTTGTTGAATAAGCAATTGTAAAAATCAAATTCATTGAATCGCAGAGACTGGGTGATTCACTTAATAATTCTGGTAAACAAGGTCATAAAATCAGGCACAATTCACTTAATGACTGCCTGGCTTAGCATTGGACGTACCCTTTCTATTTGTGGTCGTAAATCAGTATATTGGCACAACGAAACTTGCCCATTATTGCAGCTGTAAACTATTGTATTCTAAACCAGTTGAATTTTCTTGATAGACCTCTAGGGCCGCCCCATTAAATACTGTAGCTCAGAGTCCTCCAAACTTGGCAACTTTAAGACTTGTGGACTTCAACTCCCAGAATTTTTCAGCCAGCCATGTTGTAGCCCATTAAATCTATCTGTTCTTGGCCTCAATTTTTTTTTTAAAAAAAATGAATATTTCAACCTTTTTCAAGTGACTGCCTTATAATAATATGACGACCAGCAATATATTTATATATAGGTAGCTCTTGTTATTCTTTGGAGTTCCACTGAAGTGCAAAATAGCAGATTGTGAAATTAGGAAAAATAAGAACTTGAGGTTATGGAAATTGGGGAGTTAAGTTGTGCATCCTATGGTTATTCTGTTTTTCTGATATATGCACCCTCTATTTTCCTCTCATAAAATGGATGAAATTCCTATTTATCAACCACAGATATCTGAAACTTTGGGTGAGACCACAAATAATAGGTTCCTGCTTCTATCTGCATACAAAGCAAAGAATAATACAGTTCTTTCAGACGCGGTATAATATAAAAGTTATTATCACAAGTCTGCGCTGATTAAAATCCGACCTCAGATATGGTATGTGTGAGTGGGAAGTCTTTTTCTTCCTTGTTTTATTAAAATAACTCGGTCTCATTTTAGAATAACTCGGTCGTAAAGTATTTTAGCAGCCTCCTAGACTGAAATTACTAATTTTGATTATTGGCCAAAATTACTTGGTTATTATTTGTTTTGGTTATCAGCCAAATAATAAGAAGGAAAGAGGGTCTCCAATTTGGAAGGTAAAATAAGAAAGGAAGTTACTTTTCTTTAGCTACGGAATCTGGGGATGATTCAAAAACAAAAATCAAAATGGCAACCGCAACTGTGTGATGACATCTCCACTCCCTTTCAATGTGCATGCAGTGTGTATGCGTAATGCTCAGCTGTCTGGTTTGGCTCTGCAACCCAACAAGACAGACACAGACTTCAGAGGATTGTTAGAACTGCAGAAAAAAAACAATGGCTACCAACCTGCCTTCCATTGAGGACCTGTATACTGCACAAGTCAAAAAGAGGGCTGTGAAAATATCTACAGACCCCTCACATCCTGGACATAAACTGTTTCAACTTCTACCCTCAAAACGAAGCTATAGAGCACTGCACACCAGAACAACTAGACACAAGGACAGTTTTTTTCCCTGAACGCCATCACTCTGCTAAACAAATAATTCCCTCAACACTGTCAAACTATTTACTAAGTCTGCACTACTATTAAGGTTCTCATCCTTCCTATTACCTATCTCTTTTTCTATTCATGACTATAATTTTGTTGCTTGCTTCTTTATGATTTATATTGTTTAGTTAGTCTCCTAGTATGACTTATATTGATTGCTTATTTAGTATCTGATGACTATCACTAAGTGATGTATCTTATGATTCACGATGACTGTATTTATGATGACTATGATCATGATTTATCAACTTATATCTTTTATGTAAACTGAGCGCTTATGCACCGAAGAAAAATTCCTTGTGTGTCCCATCACACCTGGCCAATAAAGACTTATTCTATTCTATTCTATTCTATTCTATTCTATTCTATTCTATTCTATTCTATTCTATTCTATTCTATTCTACTCTACTCTACTCTACTCTACTCTACTCTACTCTACTCTACTCTACTCTACTCTACTCTACTCTACTCTACTCTACTCTACTCTATTTCCACTCCACTCCACTCCACTCCACTCCACTCCACTCCATTCCATTCCATTCCATTCCATTCCATTCCAATCCAATCCAATCCATTCTATTCTATTCTAAAGAGGTGGTGCTGACATCACAATATTGTGGCTGGCATCTTAACTGTTTTGATTTTTTCAAGAACACCCTTATACTGTAAATTAGATCCAGAAGTGTTGATATGATAGCAAAGTAAGGCAAGGGTCTTGTCACCCAAAAGGAATAAGGAATTGCTCACACCCACAAAAACACACAGAGTGAGTAATTGTCTAACCACCGCATGCTATTTTTCTATATTGGAAAAATGTCGTGTTGGTTTTTACAAATAAATAGCATGCATAAAGTCACCTTATTGGAATTCATGTCGCATGTAGAACAGTGCCTTGAATCGTAATATAAATGACTCAGAGAAAAGGGAGCTAAAGAGAGATTTATTTTCCGAAAGCTCCGAACAAAATCCTTTTAAGCATTCAGAAGTTTGGAAATAAGGTACTTTTTAGAATACCCAATGAGCCATTAATCATATCTTTTTTATATAAAAAAAAATGCAAGCAAAATATACACTGGGCCATGAAAAAAAAAATCTGACTCGCCATGCAACTTATTTCTGTTCTGTCCTAGGCTTCCTTAGAAAGTAAACAGCACAAACTTTGTCCCGGCAAACCTCTTTAATTCAAACGGCTGTGAATTATTGTCATTTCCAGTCCGAAAGGCTTCTCAAAAAGGCTATCAGGGGAGTGTTTACAAACACTCACCTTATCTTCCTTGGAATGCTGCCAGAGAACTAATCGCCACACGCAGGGCAAGGCCAAACTTAGCACAGAGTCAAACAAAGCTTTTCCTGAGCTTTTACCGACCAGATGAACTAATTGCTTCCTGCAAAAACACAAAAGAGTTCGCGTCTCTTTTATGTCTTATGGGAGGGGCCAATCATCTCCAACCCTTACTCCCAAGTTGACCCTGTTTCCTTAATTGTTCCTGTCCTCTGGCAGCTCTGCGCATGCGCACACTGGAAACAGGCTCCCGCTGTTCTTCTGCCTCGCTGATGTCAGACTCCGGAGATTCCGGAGGTAGCAAAGAACTATCAGATGGCCTTGGCTCCTTCTCTGCCTACGACTCAGAGCCCTTGTCTGAGCCTTCCCCAGACTCCAGGATTGGCCTACATTCCTCCCCGACTTCCTCACTGTCCAACTCTGGTGCCAGCTCTGCTGGCCGCTGGCAGGCCACAACAATTTCAACCACAATATTGCTGAATAGATTGTCCAGCCTTTCTTTGTGCAAACAGGATAAGCCACGTTTACTGGTTATCCAGCAGTGCAGAGATTCAATAAAGAGTTTAAAGGGTCTTATTTTCAGGGAAACTCGGGTAGTGGGACTATCTTTATTCTCTTTTGCCACGGTTGGTCTATTTGTATTTACTTTGTATTCTTTGTATTCTGTGGGGGTTTTCCTCCCATTTTTTTCTCTTCTCTTTTGCTGTCTGTTGTGGCCCGCCAGCAGCCTGTGGAGCTGGCAGTGGAGTCAGACAGTAAGGAGGCTGGGGAGGAACATGGGCCAGTCCTGGAGTCTGGGGAAGGCCCAGATGAGGGCTCTGTGTTGGAGACAGAGATGGGGCCAGGGACATCTGGGAGTGATGCGCTGACTCCAGAGCCTCCAGAGTCGGACATAAGAGAGGCAGAGGAAGAGGAGGAGCCTGTTCCTAATGCGCACATACGCAGAGCTGCCAGAAGGCTAGAACAGTTAAAACAAAAGGGACGACTAGGGAGTAAGGCCTGGAGATGATTGGCCCCTCCCATAAGGTTTAAGAGAGGAGCAAAGGAACGTGAGATCTTTGCAGGAAAGCAACGTTGTTAACTCTGTTCCCAGTCGGCATCTCTGTTTGATTCTGGACTCCATGTGACTTTGCCAAGTAAGGCCTTTGGCAGCGTGTCAAGGGAGATAAAGGTTGGTGATTATGCCGAAGGACTTTTTGCAACTAATTGGGACTCAGCTGTGGATGAGCAGAATTCACAGCTGTTGCAATAAAAGATGTTTTTGGGACTACTCCTGTGTTTTAATGACTCAGGAAGCCATTCCTACGTCACAGCACTGTCTCCAGGTACTGCCCCATCCACTATCCAGATGTTTTTGTCTTGCTCTAATCAACTATTTCACATAGTGCAATGTGATATGAAGCACAGGGAGTATTTATCGGCCGAGTATAATAAGCGAGGTGAAATGGTTATATTCAACCAGCATCCAAATGATTGGAGAAAAAACCCCCAAAATGGTTATGTTCAACCAGAATACAAATGAATGGGAGAAAAAAAACAAAAAACAAACCAAATCAATTCCAAAGGAAGATATTTCTCTTGATTGTGGAATACTCACTTGGAATACATGCAAAGTAACTAAATCCAGCTAGCTATAAGTCAACATATTTATGTCTGTGAAGATAAACCAATGCCAGAAATCACTAACTCATCTTTTTATGGCCTAGAGGAACATTATGTCATTACAAATGAATATCAGATATCTAAAATATATCTGAAGACAATTAAATGCATTTTTTTTCTTAATATAGACATGCAGCCCACCATGTTTTATTAGAAGTTCTTAGAGACAGATGACTTCCTCTAGTGATATTGTAAGACAATATGGAGAGATATCTTCTATAAATGTTCTGATCAAAGATATGATTCTCCAGAACTGCCGGAAAGTGAAAATTTCATTTCAGGCAGTCCTTGACTTACGACAGTTTGTTTAGTGACCGTTCAAAATAACAATGGCACTGAAAAATGTGACTTACGATGGTTTTTCACTCTTATGTCCTTCCCAACATCCCCATGATAATGTAATAAAAATTCAGATGCTTGGCAATTAGTTCATATTTATGAATAAATAAAAAAAGGGAATCAAGGTCACATGATCCCCTTTTTGCGACCAGCCAGATTCACTTAACAACCAGGTTATTAACTTATCAACTGCAGAGTTTCACTGAACAACTGTGGTAAGAAAAGTCGCAAAATCGGGACAAAATTCACCTAACAAGCATCACACTTAATAACAGAAATTTTGTAGTCAATTGTAGTCATAAGACAAGAACTACCTGTACTATACCTCCCTTGGGGGTTGAACTTTACAAAGTATCCTATTGAAATAAGTGCTTGGGGATATACTTACAGTTGTGAATTAATGACTCAATATTCAGTTGTGAATATTGGTATACTGAGAAGAGCAGACAAGGATCACTCCAAAGGCTATCGATTCCCTTGGGGATCCAGAGTTGCATAGCATTTGGGTCAGTTTTTACACACACACACACAAACACACCGAAAGACACTCACACAAAGTTTCATCTGTCTTCATTCCACTTCTGATGCATGCTAGCCATCCACCGTCTAGAGGGCCCATTACGCGCGCAATGGCCAAATTGATTAATGGCATATAAAGGCAGAGATCTCTGTAATGGTAGTTTTAATACTCTGACGATGTCAGCAGATGGCTGACGAAAGCTTAGTAGAATAATTTTTTAAAAATTATTTTAAAATTTTAAGTTCCGGAGCTCGCAGAATGTCTGCTTCTTTCTTTACTAATATACATGGAATATAATTACAAACTATTCTAAAAATACGAGTTCCATATATATATATATATTCCTAGGGAAATGTGTAATGCAACACAATCAAGAACTATATAAAAGTTTATTTAAAAGTTTATTCAGTGAAAGCTACTATATGCTGATCTAATCATAAGACACCTGACATCTCAAAGGAGAAGTTGGCACAGAATCCAATTGTGGGGGCATTCAAAAGTATACACTGAATTGTAAGAGATGGACTTCATGTTACAAGGACTCCGGCTGGTCATTGTGGCTTGAAATTTTGTATTTACCAAAAAATCCTATCCTATCCAGTGGTGCATTGCTCCCAGTTTTGTCCGGTTCTATAGAACCAGTAGTAAAACTGGTGGGAGGGTCTGCTCAGCTGTCCCAACATCATCAAGGGGCTTCTGAGCATGCGCAGAAGTGAGAGTGAGTGAGAACGCTCCCATTACGAACCGGTAGTAAAGGTAAGTAGAACCCTGATCCTATCCTATCCTATTCTGCATTCTATTCTATATTCTCTTCTCTTCTCACTTCTATTCCAGTGTTGTGTTGTGTTGTGTTGTTGTGTTGTCATGTCCTTTCCTTTCCTTTCCTTTCCTTTCCTTTCCTTTCCTTTCCTTTCCTTTCCTTTCCTT
>CM075964.1:850131-927631 GCA_038048745.1 Coluber constrictor foxii | reverse complement strand
CCCATTCCCTTTCCTCCTGGGGGAAGGATATTGCAAAATCTCCATTCTCTCCCACTCTGGGACCAGCCAGAGGTGGTATTTGCCGGTTCTCTGAACTACTCAAAATTTCCACTACTGGTTCTCCAGAACCTGTCAGAACCTGCTGGATTTCACCCCTGATATACTCTATGGAGGACTCCCCTGTTGAACTCAGGAAAGTCAAGATAATCTTTGTGTTCTGATATGCAATGTTTTGACACACACACACATATATATTTGTGTATATATAGTCCCTTTTGTTGCTAACCTTTTCTGTCAAAGTTAAATATTTGTCCCAAAATTGCTTTGATGGGTTAGGGAGACAGAGATGGAAATCAGGTAAGACAGCAAGAGGAGCCCCGTCTTGCTCCATACATCCCAAAATAATAAGACCTCCCCGAAAATAAGGCTAAGCGCTTATTTTGGGGTTCAAAAAATATAAGACAGGGTCTTATTTTCGGGGAAACATGGGTAATTACTTTCCCTGAAAATACAACCTACTCAGAAAGTAAGCCCTAGCTTGAATGTGTGTGTGTGTGTGTGTGTGTGTGTGTGTGTATACAGGTAATATCTCGGGTTTCTTCCTGTGTAATTGTAAGCATATCTTTAGAAGGAAAGCAGTGACGTTTCGATGAAATCACATTCATCATCTTCTGGCTGATGTTCTATGGTGCACCAAACCAAGAACATCAGCCAGAAGATGATGAATGTGATTTCATCAAAACGTCGCTGCTATCCTTCTAAAGATATGCTTACAATTACACAGGAAGAAACCCGAGATATTACCTGTACACACATATATACCCGTGAAAACTTACACAGATATATGTATATATTCGTGTGGAGCAAGATGGGGATCCTTTTGCCATCTTACCTGATTTCCAGCTCTGTCTCCCTAGCCCTAACCAGAGGAAATGGTGGGAACCAACTGTGCATGCGTTTAAATATTTTCGGGGAGGACTTATTTTCAGGGCGGGGGCTTATTTTAGTACATGCACTCAAAAGCCTGATTGGGCTTATTATCAGGGGAGGTCTTATTTTTGGGGAAAGAGAGTACTTAATATAAAAGACAGGGTCTTATTTTCAGGGAAATACGGTATATCTGCGTCATTGGGATTATGTACCATCCTTTTACAAGGGATCCTCTTTGAAACAGAGAGGCACAGAATATCCTCCAGATTCACAATGAGTCCATGAATAAAGAGATATTTGGAACGGGGGGGGGGGAGAGAATGCATTAGGCCCGTGAGTCAGAAAGGAGAGGAAAAAAACAACACCAACCCACAATATTGAAAAGGTCAGTTTTCAAGGCTGTTGAAGACACTGTGGAAGATTGCCATGGCTGTGTGGAGAAATCCAGCACAGACTGTCCTATATTTTTCATTTTATTTTTTATTTTAAAAAAAGATAGGAATTGTGTGTGAAAGCACAATCGCTGAAAGGCAAGGCAGCTCAGAAAAAGCAGCCGTCGTCAGTTTTAAGGTTAATTGTGAGAACATTTGCATTAGAAGGGCTCTGATCTGGAACGGGAGCAGTATGTTTAATGAGAGAGAGAGAGAGAGTGAAGTCAATTAAAGATGGAAACTATTCTCAGGATGGGAGGAATAGAAAAAAAAGAAGAAAGATCTTACATCTAAATGAAGAAAAGACTTACTTTAGCGTCGTCAAAGCAAGCATCCGGCCCTTTCCTGTATCTGGGATGCTGAACCATTTCACAAGGGTTCGGTCCTTCATCTGCCCATCGGTTAAGGAACACAACACAATTCTCTCACAATTTCCACACATAACTGTGGTTTAAGATAAAGGTAAAGGTTCCCCCCGCACATATGTGCCAGTCATTCCCAACTCTAGGGGGGCGGTACTCATCTCCGTTTCAAAGCCGAAGAGCCAGCACTGTCCGAAGATGTCTCCGTGGTCATATGGCCGGCATGACTCAATGTCAAAGGTGCACGGAACGCTGTTCCCTTCCCACCAAAGGTGGTCCCTATTTTTCTACTTGCATTTTTTAACATGCTTTCGAACTGCTAGGTTGGCAGAAGCTGGGACAAGTCACGGGAGCTCACCCCGTTATGCGGCACTAGGGATTTGAACTGCTGAACTGCCGACCTTTCAATCAACAAGTTCAGCGCCTTAGCCACTGAGCCACCGCATCCCTTGGGAAACACTGAACAGTGGTTTAGTGGGTTTATTAACATTCACCCGCAACTCCCTTCACCCAAAACCCAAGACTGTCCCAAACGGACCAATGCTAGTCCACCGAGCAATGGCCAGTGAGTCCACCAGGCACTTGAAAGTTTCCTGATCAAATTAAACCCACCAGACAAAATTAAATCCACAACACAAGAGGCAAGAAAAAGCTAGAGTTCACAAGGCATGGGGTCAATCCAAAGCAAGGAAAGAATCACAATGACCAGAAAACACGCTGATAAGAAAGGAACACGTTGTTCCCAGTACCACTTCAATCAATCAATCAGAATAGAGCTGGAAGGGACCTTGGAGGTCTTATAGTCCAGCCCCTCTTTGCTCAAGTAGGAGGCCCTATACCATTTTGGACAAAGGGCTATCCAGTCTCTTCTTACAAACCTCCAGTGACGAAGCATTTACAACTTCTGAAGGCAACTTCTGTTCCACTGATTAATTGTCCTCACTGTCAGGAAATTTCTCCTTGGTTCTAAGTTGCTTCTCTCCTTGGTTAGTTCCCTTCCATTGTTTCTTGTCCTGCCTTCAGGTGCTTTGGTGCCTAAGACAGGACTAGAACTCCCCGTCTCCTGGTAACTGGCCCAAAGTCACCCAACTGGTTTTTGTGCCTACGACAGGACTAGAACTCCCGGTCTCCTGGTAACTGGCCCAAAGTCACCCAACTGGCTTTGGTGCCTAAGACAGGACTAGAACTCCCTGTCTCCTGGTAACTGGCCCAAAGTCACCCAACCGGCTTTGGTGCCTAAGACAGAACTAGAACTCTCTGTCTCCTGGTAATTAGCTCAAAGTCACCCAACTATCCTTCATGCCTAGACAGGACTAGAATTCACAGTCTCCTGATTTCTAGCCTGGTGCCTTCACCACTAGATCAAACTGCTTTTTAAAATAATAATAATAATAATAATAATAATAATAATAATAATAATAATAATAATAATAATAATAATAATAATAATAATAATAATAATAATAATAATAATATTGTTCTAAAGCTATGGTTATGTTTTACCCTGGAGAGGGTCTATCTCTGTCTACTTGCTAAAAGTGAATGCTGACTTAATAAAACACAATCAACCAGTCAATGGAAATGAACATCTTAAGACCTTACAGAAAGGAAGCTGGTATGGAATAACATCACATCACGTTGCCCAAAAATGGAAGAGGAAAGAAATCCCCTCAGAAGAAGAAGTGCTAATCAAAATCCTCCATTGTGCAGAAATGGACAGACTTACCTTGGAGCTCAAGGATAAAACTGAATCAGCATACTACGAAATCTGGACTCAATTTTATGAATGGTTAGACAGGAGGAGGAATGCTAAGATGAAGGTGTAGTAAATGTCTAGAAAAGGACGTCAATGTATGTTAAATCTGTATGTGGGGGATATGATTATATTGAGTATAGATGTAGCTGTTTAGAAGGAATTAATTTATATACTTGACATGCAAGAAGTAACGTACATTTGTACAAAGATAAAGACGTATGTTATGTATTAGCTCAAATTCGACAATAATGGTGAAAACCAGAGACGGTCTACCATGTCCATTGTTCTTTAACTTGAATTACTAATACAAAACTTTTTTTAAAAAAAAGAATAACATCACATCACACCAACACCCACACACAAAACAACTACTGGTCTGGGTTTTAGTTTTAAAAACAGATTCTCCAGCTGTTTCCAATGTTCTTTTGTAAGCAAAATAGAAAATCCAGTCTCAAGTCAAGTGGAAAAGGATACCAGGCTTCTCGGCTTGCATCAGGGGCCTTGCGTCACAATGATGACACAACTCTTTACTGTCGCTCATGATGAAAACCAAATTGGTGTTGGAGATCTTCTCTGCGTGAAAAAGCCTGAGAAGAAAAAAAAAACGACACCCAACAGTTAAAAGGCTGAGATCCAGGAAATTTCAGTATTCGAAAATGAACAACGGTCCGTGCAAATATTGTCTGAAATAGTTGCAAATAGGCACCGTTGTGTGGCGGAATGGAGTCTGGATTCCAGAGGAGCAAGAGGCAACTCGGCCTGGAGAGATCGTGTGAAAGAAAGAGGGTGAAGACAGCTCCTCCTTAACAATTTCGAGAATATATGTTTTATGGGAGGGTTAGCATCCTTTCGTTTGGCAAGATTCTGTCTTCAGGTGAGGAACAGTATAGAAGTTTGGTTGGAAGAATCGCAGTGTGTCTTTCTTGGTTTATGGAGCCTGACACAGATCGTGTGAGAGAAAGTGGGTGAAGACGGCTCTTCCTTAACAGTTCCCGGAATATATGCTTTATGGGCATGTTACCATGCTTTCGTTTGGCAAGATTCTGTCTTTAGGTGAGGAACAATACGGAAATTTGCTTGGAAGAATCACAGTGTGCCTTTCTTGGTTTATGGAGCCCGACACATTATTTCTGGGTCTTTCTTGGTCGATCGGTCGGTCGGTCGGTCGGTCGGTCGGTCGGTCTATCTATCTATCTATCTATCTATCTATCTATCTATCTATCTATCTATCTATCTATCTATCTATCATCTATCTATCTACCTACCTACCCACCTACCGATCATATATTATCTATCTATCATTTATCATCTATCTATCTATTTACCATGTTTCTCCGAAAATAAGACCATGTCTTATATTTTTTTTGAACCCTGAAATAAACACTTGGCCTTATTGCCATGTGCTCAAAAGCCCAATTGGGTTTATTATCAGGGGATGTCTTATTTTGGGGAAAACAGGGTATTTGTTTGTCTGTCTATCTATCTATCTATCTATCTATCTATCTATCTATCTATCTATCTATCTATCTATCTATCATCTATCTATCTCTATCTACCTACCTACCTACCTACCTACCTACCTATCATATATCATCTATCTATCATTTATCATCTATCTATCATGTTTCCCCGAAAATAAGAACCTGTTTTATATTATTTTGAACCCTGAAATAAGGGCTTGGCCTTATTGCCATGTGCTCAAAAGCTCGATTGGGCTTATTATCAGGGGATGTCTTATTTTGGGGAAAACAGAGTATTATGAAGGGGGAGGGGAAATGCATTAAGAGTTTCAAGGTGACACCTACCTAGAACAGTTGATACAGTCCAGAATGCCATTGAAGGATTTATCGTCAGACCCAAAGAAATATTGTGTTTGTACCGTGATACAACTCTGCTTGGATGGAAAGCCGCTGAAATCTTCTTCTTCCACTTCCGCTGTGGAACAAACAACATGGTCACTTTTGTGTGACGTTGCCGATGGATACAACTTTTCTCTCCAGTTTTCTTCACTTACCTGCCCCAAGGAAACGTGGGAAGGTCAGCCCCCAGACCAGCTGCTGCAAAATAGACCTAGGTCAACAAATAACGACACAGAGATAGAACAACCACATCAGTTTCCATTATAGCAACCCCAGCAATGAAGAATTCTTACATTTCCTGTGCTGCTAATTCCATGTTTTGTACAGAGGTAGCCCTCGACTTACGGCGGGTCGCTTAGTGGCTATTCAGAGTTAGGATGGAACCCTCAAAAGTTACTTTCAGCCTGGTTCTGAAGTTCTGGTGGCCACCATTTCCCCCCCTCCCACAATCACATCTCTGGATTTTGGTTCTGCAACCCAACAATGCCGGCTGACGGCCCCCAGGAGGAGAGCGTTCTCTGTGGGAGCTCCGACCCTCTGAAATGATTTACCCACCGAGCTCAGGACAGCCCCTGATCTCCTTTCCTTCCGTCGTGAACTGAAGACGTGGCTCTTTCGCCAACTTAACTGAACCGTTCTGGGGTTATATTGGTATAATTTTAAACTGTTTTCATCGGGTTGTGATTTTAAATTTTATTGTGATTTGTACTGAAATGCTGTTTCTGTAAGCCGCCCTGAGTCCCTCGGGAGAATGACGGCATATAAATCGCAAAATAAATAAATAAATAAAAACAAACAAACAAGACAGACACAGACTTCAGAGGATAATTAGAACTGCAGAAAAAAACAATGGCTACCAACCTGCCTTCCATTGAGGACTTGTCTACTGCACGAGTCAAAAAGAGGGCTGTGAAAATATCTACAGACCCCTCGTATCCTGGACATAAACTGTTTCAGCTCCTACCCTCAAAATGATGCTATAAAGCACTGCACACCAGAACAACTAGACACAAAAACAGTTTTTTCCCAAACACCATCACTCTGCTAAACAAATAATTCCCTCAACACTGTCAAATTATTTACTAAATCTGCATTACTATTATTCTTCTCATCCTTCCTATTACCTATCTCCTCCCACTTATGACTATAACCATGTTGCTTGTATCTTTCCGATTTATATTGTTTTTATTGTTTCCTAGTACAATTTGATTGCTTATTAGTAACCCATGACTATCGCTAAATGTTGTACCTTATGATTCATGATGAACGTATCTTTTCTTTTATGTACACTGAGAGCTTATGCAACCAAAGACAAATTCCTTGTGTGTCCAATCACACTTGGCCAATAAAGAATTCTATTTTGGCCACTCGGGAACTGCCCTATAATTTACAGCTGTTTTGCAACATCCTACAGTGACATGGCTGAAATTTATGATGTTTTTTGTCAAACAAACTGGCATTTACTTCTTGATTTGGCCCAAAACATTTCATATTGGACAATGCGCTTCTTTAGTGACCACAGATTTGCTTAATGACTGCAGTGGTTGCAAAAAAAGTCATAAAATTAACTCAGTCACATGGGTGGCCTGTTTTACAACTATCATGACTTACAACTGTAATAGGCAGTCTCCATTAGGGCTGTAAATTGAGGACTACCTATGCCAAAATGTATACCAGCCATAGCAATGAGAGAATTGAGGTTAAGAGCTCAGTGACATGATTAAGTTCTAAGTAAGATCTGGGGCTATGTACAGCCAATGTGTTCCAAATAAAATAAGATTGGTTGTTTATTGACTGGGGAAGTCCATGTGAGTAAAATAATCACACAGGGCAACAACAGTTGTTGTTACTTGCAAAGTCATGTCTGACCCATCGCGACCCCATGGACAACTTTCCTTCAGGCCTTGGGGACAAAGTCATGTCTTCTACCATCCCTACCCCCACTACCCCCCGAGACCATTGAAGCTCACGCTGACTGCTTCAGTGACTCCATCCAGCCACCTCGTTCTCTGTTGTCCCCTTCTTCTTTTGGCCTCAAAGGCAAAGTTAGACAGCATACTAAAAAGCAGAGACATCACCCTGCCAACAAAAGTGCGTATAGTCCAGGCGATGGTTTTCCCAGTGGATGCAATGGATGGCTGTGAAAGTTGGACCATAAGGAAGGCTGAGCGTCAAAGAATGGAGGCCTCTGAACTCTGGTGTTGGAGAAGGCTCCTGTGAGTCCCTTGGACTGCAAGGCCATCCAACCAGTCAGGTCTAGAGGAGATCAACCCCGACTGACTGCTCTTTAGAAGACCAGATCCTGAAGCTGAAATACTTTGGCCACCTAATGAGAAGGAAGGACTCCCTGGAGAAGAGTCTAACGCTGGGAACGATTGAGGGCAAAAGAAGAAGGATATACAGTACACTGTGTCAAAATTCAGAAATTCTCCCTTCTTCTAAAGGATGGCTGGAAGTCACATAAAACCTCTGGCAAATGGAAACCCAACATAATTGTAATATCTCTATCTGTCTGAGAATTTAAGAAAAGGAAATTGAAGTCTACAAACCAATTAGACAATGGGTAAATCAAATACCGTAAGAAAAGACTGGACAATTGTCTGAGATGGAATAGGGCCTCCTGTTGGAGCAAGGGGTTGGACCAGTGGTGAAATGTAAAATTTGTTCTGGGGGCGTGGCTTGGTGGTGGTGGGTAATGTGACTGGGTGGGCGTGGCCAACTTTTTTTTTAACTTTTAAAAGCATTTTTTCTACAACCTTAAGAGATTGCAGGAAAAAAAATGCTTTTAAAAGCCTCTGACGATCAGGCAACTCAGCTGGGATCATCAGAAGCTTTTAAAGGCATTTTTTTTTTCTACAACCTCTTCGGCCGAAAAAATGCTTTTAAAAGTAAAAAAAAAAAGCCTCCGATGATTGTGCGGCACAACTGGGCATCGGGGAGCCAGGGATTTTTGCTACCGGTTCTCCGAACCACCCCCCGCCATCGCTACTGGATCGGGAGATCCAATCCGAACCAGGAGCATTTCACCCTGGGTTGGACTAGAACAGCAGCCCCCAATTTTTTGGGGCACCAAGGACTGGTTGACTGGAGAGAGGTTTTTTTCATGGACCGGAGGGGTCATGCCGGAGCCCAGTCCATAGACCAGGGGTTGGGAAGCCCTGGACTAGAAGACTTCCAAGGTCTCTTCCAACTCTATTTTATATCCTATCCTTACATTATTTGATCAAGACATTCATACATTTCAAATGTGTAAATCATCCTGTCTGCAAATTCCAACTTACCAGGCAGCTGCTGATGCCCACCATCCAAGATGTAAAATATCTGCTATGGTAGGCTAGGAAAAGAGGAAACGAAGAGCATTATTTTAGAAGAATCTCCAAAAACACCAGTGGATTCTCTCCATCCAACCTCCAGATATGGATTGACTGATTTATTTATTTTATGGAATTTCACGGTCACCTCTGGTTTTCTGAGAGGCTACGTTTTATTAGGTTTTTTTTAACATGCTGATATTGTTAATGCTAATAATATCCTTACTGTACCTCTTAATACCCAATTATCTAAAGAGTTTGTCAATCATCCATTCCATTCCATTCCATTCCTTCTCTATTCTATTCTATTACATCACATTAATTCTATTCTACTGGACTTTCTTGAAGTTTTCTTTGAAAACGTTTCACTCCACATCCAAGAAGCTTCTTCGGTTCATTTCAAAGTCCAATTGCCTTTTGGAAGAAGCAGCTTTGGGAAAGCAAAAAATTATAAAACTGTTGACTCTTAATGACCACATAGATTTTTCTCCATGACATTCAAACCCTAACCTATCCCTGATCCTCATTGCTACTGTAAATGAGGATCAGGGATAGGTTAATGAACCTGTAAATGAACTGTTACCCAGGCCATCATCCAACTTGCTCCTGATTGTCCTTCTCTTCTCTCCCACCTTTCCCAGCATTTGAGCCTTCTCCAGAGAGCTGGATCTTCATATCATGTCCGAAGTGATATAATGTAAGCCTGGCCATCTATGCTTCAAGTGAGAAATCTGGGTTAATTTGTTTCATAGTCCATCAGCTTGTTTGCTTGGTTGTCCATGGTATCCTCAATAGTCTTCTCCAACATCAAAGTTCAAAGGCCTCAATACTCATCTTATTTCTTTGAAGTCCAACTTTCACATCCACGAAGTAACACAAGTCTTTCCCCAAAGATGCTTTTTTTCAAAGGCAACGGGACTTTGTTTCACTTCTTGAAGACCTTTCTCTTCTCATCCGAGAAGCTTCTTCAGATGTTTCACTTCTTGAAGACCTTTCTCTTCTCATCCGAGAAGCTTCTTCAGATGTTTCACTTCTTGAGGACCTTTCTCTTCTCATCCAAGAAGCTTCTTCAGATGGTTCACTTCTTGAGGACCTTTCTCTTCTCATCAGAGAAGCTTCTTCAGATGTTTCACTTCTTGAAGACCTTTCTCTTCTCATCCGAGAAGCTTCTTCAGATGTTTCACTTCTTGAGCACCTTTCTCTTCTCATCCGAGAAGCTTCTTCAGATGTTTCACTTCTTGAGGACCTTTCTCTTCTCATCCGAGAAACTTCTTCAGATGTTTCACTTCTTGAAGACCTTTCTCTTCTCATCCGAGAAGCTTCTTCAGATGTTTCACTTCCTGAAGACCTTCTCATCCGAGAAGCTTCTTCAGATGTTTCACTTCTTGAAGACCTTTCTCTTCTCATCCGAGAAACATTTTCAAGGAAAAAAAAACAAAGTCTAGTTGCCTTTGAAAAAAGCATCTTTGGGACAACCATGACCTGGATGACTGAGAATTTCCACAGATATCTAACACAAGGCTTATACGGTTCTGATCTTTATAAGTGTAGACGCATCATGGCATCTCAATATCATTTCCAAGGCCTTTATAGCTATTTTAGTGTGTGATATACTGTATTTCTTGATGGTTGATCATTAAAAGCAGAAGCTATTCACCATTGCAATATCTTCTTCATCATCATTTCTAAGGCTGATTGTTCTATTTGCTGCCATTCTTTTCATCTCTTTTTAATACCTTGTAGACTTCACTTACTAGCACTAGCGCTTAGATTTATATACCACTTCACAGTGCTTTACAGTCCTCTCTAAGCGGCTTATAGACTCAGCCTATTGCCCTCAACAATCTGGGTCCTCATTTTACTGACCTCAGAAGAATGGAAGGCTGAGTCAACCTTGAGCCAGTCAGGCTCGAACCACTGACAGTTGGCAGAGTCAGCCTGCAACCCTGCATTCTAACCACTGTGCCACCATGGCTCCTTACACCCTTTCTATGCCCCTCTCAGTATGTACTTTATTTCTTATTTTCCTCATTTTCATCGTTTTAGATTTGACACTGGCATTTATGTATTTATTATTTTATTTATTAGTTCAATTTATATGCCGCTCTTCTCCGGAGACTCAGGGTGGCTTACAATGCGTTAAGCAATAGCCGTCATACTTTTGTATATATCTGCTTAGTTGGGCTTTCACCCCCCTGCCCAAGCGGTGTTCTTTTTTATACAAAGTCAGCTTATTGCCCCCACAATCCGGGTCCTCCTTTTACCTATCTCGAAAGGATGGAAGGCTGAGTCAACCTTGAGCCTGGTGAGATTCAAACTTGCAGTAATTGCAGGCCGCTGGTGCTAGTTAACAGCACTGTAGTCTGCTGCGCCACCAAGGCATTGGTTAGCGATCGTAACAAATCCAAAGCGATATGAATCCAAAACAAATCAAAGCGATATGAATCAAATTACCGTTGCTAACTGAAGCATTGGCAAAGAATTTTTTCGGAAAGGTGCAATGCGTACTGACCACATTGATGGAGCGAAGTCCTGCTCCTTGTTTCGGTTCATCTTCTGGATCGCACACTGACTGATAGTCGTAAGACTTGTTGAAGGCGTACAAGGACATATTAATGAGATTTCGCATGAGGCCTGGATCAATCTCCCCAAAGAATTTTCCGATCTAAGGCGCAAAGAAAAGTCAGTCTTCAAACAGAGATCAAGTAACTCCTGGATCAGGGGTGAAATGCTACCGGTTTGCTCCGGTTCGGGTGAACCAAAAGTGATAATAACTACCAGTTCAGGCAAATTGGTAGTTAAAAAAAGCTACTGCTTCCTCCAAACTGGTATTTCCAATGATCAGCTGTGCCGCACGGTTTGGTTTGCTAGAAAGCAAGAAATCCTGCTTTCTAGCTAAGCTAAATCACGCGGCACAGCTGATCTCCCTCCTCTCTGCCTGTTCTACTTACATGGCCAAGCCTCCTTTTAGTTTAGTTTAGTTTACTTTATTAGATTTATATACCACCCTACTCCCTGAAGGATTCAGGGCGGTGAACAGCCAACAATAAAAATACATATATACAAAATTTAAAAGCCAAAATAAAATCAAATTAAAACACCCCACACAATTTACAACTGATTAAAATTTAGACACTAAAAGAGGAAGACAGGTTAGGCCAGGCCCGCCTGGTGAAATAAAAAGTCTTAAGAGCGCGGTGGAAGGTGTGCAGATCCGGGATCCTCCGTATCTCCGGGTGGAGCTCGTTCCAGATAGTAGGTGCCCCCACAGAGAAAGCTTTCCCCCTGGGGGCCACCAGCCGACACTGTTTGGCTGACGGCACCTGGAGGAGCCCCTCTGTATGAGAGTGTACCAGCTGGTGGGAGGCTATTGGTGGTAGCAGGTGGTCCTGCAAGTACCCAGGTCCTAAGCCATAGAGCGCTTTGAAGGTGGTAACCAAAACTTTGAAGCGCACCCGGAAGACCACCAGGAGCCAGTGCAGCTCGCGCAGGAGAGGTGTCACATGGGAACGCCATGTCGCTCCCATCACCACCCGCGTGGCCGCACTCTGTGCCAGTTGGAGCCTCCGGGTGCTCCTCAAGGGGATGTACTAGCATGTACTGTGCATGCAACCGTGCAGCGCACAGTTAGAGTGCAGCACATATGCACAGCCAGCGAATTGGTAGCAAACAGGTTCAGATTTCACCACTGTCCTGGATGTATTTCCTAAAAAAATACTGCTTAATTAATAAGGTATTCTGCATAGGGCTTAATTCAATCACGTACCTCCGGGACATAGTTATCTTGGTTTGTCATCAAAAGAAAACCCCCATCGTCAAGAATGACGCAGTCAATGTGCTGGCAAAAATGAAGAATCACAGAATATAACAAAACAATTATTGAAATTTACCTTCCCGTAGAATACAGGTCGCCCGCGACTTACAACAACCACAACTGAGGCCAAAATGTTGCTAATTTGTTCAGTAAATCTTGTCCCCATTTTACGACCGTTCTTGCCACTTGTGGGTAAGTGAATCACTGCAGCTCTTAAGTTAGTAACACGGTTGGTTAAGCGAATCTGGCTTTCCCGTTGTCTTTGCTTGTCGGAAGGTCACAAAAAAGGATCACGTGACACTCACTCACACACACACACACACACACATGGGACGCAGCAACTGTCATAAGTGTGAGTGAGTTGCCAAGGGGTCTGATTTGTGATCACGTGATCCTGGGGATATTTGCAACGGTTGTGTGAAAAGCAGCTGTGAGTCCCTTTTTTCAGTTGCCGTGGTTACTTTGAAGAGTCACTAAATGAAATGTTGTAAGTCGAGGACTACTTGCATAAAATAATAATGCAGGATCTTATTCACAGGTTAGATAATCATGTCCTTTGGAGTATAAAACACTGGCAGTTATACCCCGTTTCCCCAAAAATTTGACCTACCCTGAAAGTAAATCTTACTTGATTTTTACACGTGAGCCCAATATAAGCCCTATCCCCCCCCAAAATAAGCCCTAATTAAGATCCCGCTCACTCCAGAGTGCACGGGTAAAAATTAAGCTAGAGTGGGGATATGGGGGTGGAACTGCCCTACTACTTAGCTTTGGACAGTTGCAACCATGCCCTGCACACCCCGACATCTGCCTTGCTGGCCCAAGGCTTTCCTGAAGGCCTCTGTAGCTGATAACAAAGCTCCGGATTGATCCAGAGCTCTGTTATCGGCTGCAGAGGCCTTCAGCAAAGCCTTGCCGGTTGCAGAAGAAGTTCCTGAAGACCTCTGACAGCGAAAAGGAGGCAACGGGTGACATGCGCAAGTGAGGTTAGTCCCCTGCAAATCTGTGCTGTTCTCGCCTTCTTTCCACTCTCCATGCTCGAGGATCAGAAGGGAATGGTCCTTGCGCATCGCTTGAGCTCTGTCTCTCATGTTCACTGTTTAGCCTTCCCTGGTCATCCTTCTCCCCCTTCCTCCCTGCCTACAAGCCATCCCAATCCTGAAAGGCCCTGGCCTGATTCAGCGTGCCCCTCCCCATTTTCCTCCAAGGTCAACAAAGCCTCCCCCTTGATTTCCATCTGCTCCAGTTCCAGCTTGACTTCCTCTGTAGATTCAGGCTCTGATGGGGGCATGACACACTGCTAGAGAGAAATTCTCTGAGGAAGGACTCCAGCACGAGTCCGAAAGCTCGGAAGACAAAACCTCCGGTCCCGATGACCGACCCAGATTGGATCCCGCAATAATATTAATGCTTAACGCTGACATGGCTGCTTCGAGAGTCCAAAACTACATGACATACTTGTCCCGTTATCAACCTTTAAAACAGATGAGATGTTAACGAGAAGTTTATTCGGCTGAAAGAAATCATCTATTGCATCTCTTACCGGACTGTTCTTTTCACATCCGCAAAGCTCACTTCCACTTTTACACTGAAAAAAAAAATGTAAGAAACAGAGCATTCATCAAACCATTCCTCTTTCAAAAACGACAAAGACAGAATATGCGCGGCATTATCCAAGTTGGGAGATAGTTTCCCAAGATTAAGCAGATGTTGGGCCAAGAAACCCATACGTTCTTATTTTTACCGCTCTTATGGCGGAGACCCGAAGGTCTAGAACAGTGATGGCTAACATTTTTGCTGCCGCGTGCCAAAAGCAGGGGGAGCATGGGAGATTGCCCATGGGTGCCCACACCCATAATTCAATGTGTCCTGCCCCCCAAAGCATGTATGTGCGACCCTCCCTGCATTCCCCCCTCTTTTGGTACGTGATGGCATGGTGGGACCGGTAGGCCTGTTTTTTGCCCTCCCCAAGCTCCAGAGGCTTTCTTGGAACCTGGGGAGGGCGAAAACGGCTTTCCCTACCCCCCCTCCCCGGAGGCCCTCTGGTGGCTGGAAATGGCCCATTTCCCGACTTCTGGTGGAACGAGAAGGCCCATTTTTCACCCTCCCCAGGCTCCAGAGGCTTTCTAAGAGCCTGTGGAGGGTGAAATTGGCCTTCCCCACCCTCCTGGAGGAAACAGCCCATTTCCCGACTTCCAGTGGGACCGGAAGACCCAAAAATCAGCTGGCCAGCATGCACATGCACGCTGGAGCTGAACTAGGGCAATGC
Source organism: Coluber constrictor foxii (assembly GCA_038048745.1). Taxonomy (NCBI): domain Eukaryota; kingdom Metazoa; phylum Chordata; class Lepidosauria; order Squamata; family Colubridae; genus Coluber; species Coluber constrictor. The sequence goes on along the minus strand of CM075964.1, from coordinate 912,899 downwards.
TCGCATGCCCACAGGTGGCACATGTGCCATAGGTTCACCATCACGGGTCTAGAAGAAGAACCAGATCTTCAAGCTTTATGGAACATCAACATGGTGGAAGCCATGCAGGTTTTGATTCAACATTTCTAATGTTTTACACAAGCAGAGCTGCCTAGATTGCAAGAAGCAGCTCTGGAAAAACTGGAAGCAAAGCCTACGCAACTCACCTGGTCTTTCGTGGTGATTGTAGTGAAATTTATCATCCAGCTGTTCAGATTGATTTTTACTCCAACAACTGGCAAGAAATACAGGTAGCGTGAGAAAAAACGAATGTATCAACATGGCAAAATGATACGCAGGTAGTCCTTGACTTTGACGGTCCGTTTAGTGGCCGTCCAAAGTTACAATGGCACTGAAAAAATGGGACTTAGGTCCATTTTTCACACTTATGACCGTTGCAGCATCCCCGTGGTCAAATGATCAAAATTCAAGTGCTCGGCAACCAGTTCGTATTTATGACGGTTGCAGAGTCCTGGGATCACTTGATCCTGTTTTGTGATCTTCTGATGAGCAAAGTCAGTGGGGGAGCAAGATCCAATTATCAACCAGATTACTAATTTATCAACTGCAGTGATTCACTTAATAACCATGACAGGAAAAGTCATAAAATGGGGCAAACTCACTTAATAAATGTCTCGTGTAATAACAGACATTTTGGGCTAAATTGTGGTCATAAATTGAGGACTACTGATTTCTCTCTCTCTCTCTCTCTCTCTCTCTCTCTCTCTCTCTCTCTCTCTCTCTCATCTATCTATCTATCTATCTATCTATCTATCTATCTATCTATCTATCTATCAATCTATCCCTATCATCACTTGTATATCTATGTTCCAATATATCATCTAAATCTCTATCTATCTACAGTATCTATCTAGTTACCTACCTACCTACCTATCATCTATCTATCCTATCTATCATCTACCTACCTATCATCTATCTGTCTATCTATCTATCTATCTATCTATCTATCTATCTATCTATCTATCCTACCTACCTACCTACCTACCTACCTACCTACCATCTATCTATCCTATCTATCATCTACCTACCTACCTACCTATCATCTATCTATCTATCTATCTATCTATCTATCTATCTATCTATCTATCTATCTATCCATCCATCCATCCATCCTACCTATCTACCTACCTACCTACCTACCATCCATCCATCCATATCTATCTATCTATCTATCTATCTATCTATCTATCTATCTATCTATCTATCTATCTATCTATCTATCTATCTATCTATCTATCCATCCATCCATCCATCCATCCATCCATCCATCCATCCTACCTATCTACCTACCTATCTACCTACCTACCATCTATCTATCTATCTATCTATCTATCTATCTATCTATCTATCTATCTATCTATCTATCTATCTATCCATCCATCCATCCTACCTACCTATCTATCTATCTACCTACCTATCATCTATCTATCTCTCATCTATCTATCCTATCTATCATCTACCTACCTACCAACTTACCTATCTATCCATCCATCCATCCATCCATCCTACCTACCTACCTACCTACCTACCTACCTACCTACTATCTATCTATCTATCTATCTACCTACCTATCATCTATCTATCTATCATCTATCTATCCTATCTATCATCTACCTACCTACCAACTTACCTATCTATCCATCCATCCATCCATCCATCCATCCATCCATCCATCCATCCATCCATCCATCCATCCATCCTACCTACCTGTCTGTCTGTCTGTCTGTCTGTCTGTCTGTCTGTCTGTCTGTCTATCTATCTATCTATCTATCTATCTATCTATCTATCTATCTACCTACCTACCTACCTACCTACCTACCTATCATCTATCTATCTCTCATCTATCTATCCTATTTATCATCTACCTACCTACCAACTTACCTATCTATCTATCAATCTATCTATCTATCTTTTGGAAATGCTTTTTCTTTTCTTATACCATTACGGGAATTTCTTGGCCTCCAGAATTCAAACCTCATCCCACTTAGATGATTCTGAATGCTGCCTTTGTCTTACGGACGCTGAAATTACTATGTTCTATAACGAGTTATATCTCTGTGTCGAATGACAGTTTCCTACCTGCTGGTTTTAGAAGTTTTCCATTCACGGTGATCTTCACAGCCTTGCTTACCATGATCCCATCTTCATAGATGCTTCCTGAGGATTCAGAAACAGAAAATAGAGTTGCAAGTTGACTTGCCATTATGACATGTCTCTTTATCAATAGCACCGACAGCACTGAGGTGACACTGGTCCATTAGGAATCAATCATTCACCCCCTTTATTTTGAATTTCAAGACAAGTTTTTCTTTTCTTGTTTTCTCCTGTTCAGATTAACTCCCAAAATACACCATTCCACCCACATCTGTATTCGAACCCTAAACAAAAAGGAACACGTTACTGAATAGTTTAGTAAGATTTAGGTGGGCTCTGTAATAATGATTGTTATTTGGACATTACAGCATTGGTAAATTTATAGAAAATATTACTTTACAGCCTCTATGTATCCTTTTTTTTCTTTCTTTCAGATTTATCTAAAATTGCACCTTTGTGTATCAATTTCTAAATTGTGCACATGCTATTCAGAATAGGTACTGCAACAGATCGGGGTTAAACTATAAACAACTACAGAATTCAAGGTTACTAGTAAATTTTCTGCTTGCAATATAAACCATTCTCTGTTCAGCTGTGATGGCAGAGTGGGTTGGAATGCATTATTGCAGGTTAATTCTGCTCACTGCCAGGAGTTCGATCCTCACCGGCTCAAGGTTGTCTCAGCCTTCTGTCCTTCCAAGGTCAGTAAAATGAGAACCCAGATTGTTGGGGGCAAGAGGCTGACTCTGTAAACCACTTAGAGGGGGCTGGAAAAGCACTATGAAGCGGCATATAAGTCTATGTGCTATTGCTATTTTGTTTATCATTTCATTTAAAAAGAATCTTGCCGGCTTTGCAACGTCTAAATCCAATCCAACCTGTCAACTAACAGTAATCTTTCCATCCTTCCGAGGTAGGTAAAATGAGGACCCGGATTGTGGGGGCAATAAGCTGACTTTGTATTAAAAAGAACACCGCTGGGGGGGGGGGGGGCGAAAGCCCTACTAAGCAGGTATATACAAAAGTATGAAGGCTATTGCTTAATGCATTGTAAGCTGCCCTGAGTCTCTGGAGAAGGACGGCCTATAAATCGAACCAATAAATAAATAAATAAATAAATAAATAAATAAATAAATAAATAATAAAAAAAAACTGCATCTGAACTATATTTAATTTTTTTAAAAAAAAATTTAATACCCCAAAATAAGACATCTCCTGATAATAAGCCCAATCGGGCTTTTGAGTGCATGGCAATAAGGCCAAGCACTTATTTCAGGGTTCAAAAAAATAAATAAAAATAAGACAGGGTCTTATTTTCTGGGAAACACGGTAGAACCTGCACTGCCGAAGAAGATCGTGAATATTCTGAGTGCCCAGTGACTTACGGTTGAAGAATGGAGCCGTGAAGATATAATTTTCGTTATCTAAACTCCTTTTGTAGAAGCTCTGTTCATAGGTCTCCGCATTTTCTGTCCAGTATTCGCCTGCACTAAACATAAGACACAGATATTAATTTTTTAATTATAATTCACTGGGGTTTGTTTGTTTGTTTGTTTAAATGCTGGTAAGGCAAAGAGCCAGGTGTCAGTCCTGGGGGCCATCTTTTTCTTTGGAATTTCAGGGCTGCAGGAAAACGGGAGGGGGTTTGCATGGAGTTGGTGGAGATATATAGCCATAACAATATTCCTTTCTCTGGCAGCCAAGGACATTCAGCCTCCACCTGGAGAACTGTGACTGAGGGAACATCTCCAGTTGGGACAGTGGATTGATTGGACCCAGAGGCGGTATTTGGGTGGTATTCGGGCGAACCGGTAGCGGCAACTGTGGGTGGGCCTGGATCAGGGGTGAAATCCAGCAGGTTCTGACAAGTTCTGGAGAACCGGTAGCGGAAATTTTGAGTAGTTCGGAGAACCGGCAAATACCACCTCTGGCTGGCCCAAGAGTGGGATGGAAATGGAGATTTTGCAAAATCCTTCCCCCAGGAGTGGGGAGGGGATGGAGATTTTACAGTATACTTCCCCTGGAGTGGGGTGGGAATGGAGATTTTGCAGTATCCTTGGGATACAGCCTTGAGAGAGATAAGCATGGAATGTGCATCTGTCTTTGGCTGCCATGCTGTTTCACTGCTTTCCCATCCCCCCTGGCCTATGGCAACTCGAGAGCAGGCCAGGGATGCTTTGGGAGTTGACATTAATAACCAGTGGCAATCGCTTTTTAGAGGAAGCCTTTCTCAAATTGATCTCAACTAAGATGTTGTATGCAGGGAGTATCAAATTACTGCATTATTCCAAGATTTTAACTGTTCATTCCCACCGTGTCGGTGGGACTTTTGCAGCAATTCTGGGCCTCAAATCAGATGTTTGAGCACAGGACTCATTAGCAAACTCACCACTACTGAAGATGAAATGACCCTCTTACCTTTTGGGATATACTCTGGTGATCCCTCCATCCGTAGCTACGAAGCGTGCTGTGATTCCCTCCCTGGAAAAGAGAAAGATTTTTAGATCAACATCAATTGAGAAGAACAGGCCACGATTCTGTAGAGCTCATTTAGAACGTTCCTCTAAAGCAGAACAATGAACTTGCCAATTCTTCATCTTACCGTGTCATTTTTTTTGACTGAATTATTCAAACGGAAAATTCTGATCTGATAGCTGAAGGCAGCATCAGGATTCAGAAATAATAGAGCTATTCACGGCCTGGGGTAGAGGAAGCAAAGAAGGAATACTCACGGGTCCTGTTTACTCCAGTAATTCTGGACCAGGTCACTTGTGAAGCCCGCATCCAGCAAAGCTCTCATCACCAAACCATTACCTATCATGAAAAAGAGGGGAGGAGAGGAGAGGAGGTAAATAGATGGGAAAGGGAAGAGGAAAGGAAACAAAAGGATAAAAGAATAAGGAAAGGAAGGATAAAAAAGGAAAAGAGAGGAGAGCAGGAGGAAGGGAACAAACAGAGAGAGGGGAAGGGGGAAGGGGAAAGAGTGGAGAGGAGAGGATAAAAGAAGCAAAAAGGAAGGATAAAAGAAGAAAGGGAGGAAGGATAAAAGTAGGAAAGGAGAGGAGAGGAGGAGGAAGGGAAAGAACAGAAAGGGGAAGGGGAGGAGGAAAGAGGAGAGGAGAGGAGAGGAGAGGAGAGGAGAGGAGAGGAGAGGAGAGGAGAGGAGAGGAGAGGAGAGAATGATTTATCTATTACTAATAAATTACTAGCGAAGGAATAAGATCGGTAAGATCTCAGTCCATCTACCTCAGAACATTCCCACTGGTTTGATTCCATTATTGCGTCTTAATTAAATTGATGCACCTTCAGCGTTATTGTCAGAGAGCAATCTATTGAAAAGGCCATACTTACATGAAGGGTTTTCAGGTGAATATTGATCCATAAATTCAATGAAATTCTGAAGAAATACAGTATTATTGTCTGTTATTTTCACTGTGCTACAATAGTCCCTAAAAAAAGTAAAGGAAAAAGATGAAATTTTCACCCACAATGCTCTGCTATCATGTCTCCCCTAGTCCTTCTTTTCTAGACATACCCAGTTCTTCATATGTTTTAGCCTCCAGTCCCCTAATCATCTTTGTTGCTCTTCTCTGCACTCTTCCTAGAGCAGTGATGGTAAACCTTTTCGGCACCGAGTGCCAAAAGGTCATGCAGAAATGTTGCACATGTGCATTTGTCAGAGCTGCGCTCTGGAAAAGCCGAACTTCCAGATTCTAGCACGCATGCGCAGCTGATGATCAGCTGGCCGGTGGCACATGCATAGGCCAGTTTTCAGCACTGCTATGCATACAAAGGGATCGTGCTCCGGAAAACTTCCGGGTTCTGGCAGAAGTTTTCAACACTGCTGCATTCGAAGGACAGCTAATCGTCGCGCACACATGTGCACCAGAAACCCAGAAGACAAACAGGCAAGGCTGCACATGCTGGGCAACATGGCTTGGGTGCCACTTTAGGCACTCATGCCATAGGTTCGCCATCGCGGTTCTAGAGTCTCGACATCTTTTTTGTATCGTGGCAACCAAAACTGGATGCAATATTTCTTCACAATCTATTCTTTAATTCAGTGGGGTACTTAATCTTGACTTGCTGTACTTTATTAGATAGTCCTATTTTCCCAGAAGTAGTTACTACGTCGATCAAGAGATGTTATTTAATATTTGGCGAGATGAAGATCGACCAGCATAAGTGACTAACCTGGGTGCTAAAAACGTATATCCAAATTCGTCAAAGGATTCTCGCTTGAGAGTGGCAATAACTGCAAAGAGAAAAGCGAAACATTGAATGAACGAAATTCACCTCTTTGATAGCGTTGATCGAAGGGCGAAAATGTTTAACCCCCGAAACCCCTGGATGAATTCCACATTTAATTCAGTAAGGCACCGTGGCCAATCTTCGTAGACAATCCAGATGAAAGATAACCACATTCAATGTTCTTTTCTTAATGACCATAACTTAAGATCAGTGTTTTTCGTATTAGATGTGGAATAGATCCAATTATAAAATAGCAACTTGGGAAAAACAAACACGACCTAAAATTGTTGCAACTTAAAAATGAGCTGAAGGATTGTCACAGGCGTCGACTGAATCCAGAGTTTCGGGCAAAGGTGAAGAAACGGGTGTGTTGTGATGTCACAATGCAAGCTCTGCCCTTAAGCCAACTGTACAAAGGAAACAGAATGAGCACTGTGACATCGCAACAGCCCTTTTTGGTCATTTGCAATTGTGGGATGATGAATGTGTGGTCGCATTCTCTGCCACCTCCATCAAGAATGTCCAGATTGAACACACATAGCAATTGAAATTTACACGGATAGAAGAACCAAACTCAAATCAAAAAGTGTTTGCAAAAATGGGTCTCTAAGTCAATTGATTTGACCATCGTTGCATTTCAGGATCGCTGAAACGCATAAAGGTTCCAGACCGGAAATAAAATGAAGGTTGTTTGCAAAACAACAAGGGAAAGGAAGTGAACACGCAAGGATCAGAGAGTGACAAGATGCTGTAACACAAAAATGGGGCAGACGGAGGGAGGGGAGGAGTAATGTCATTTTAGAGACGTTTAGCCTTTTTTTGCCTCTATAGTACCCAACCAGCACTGGGAGAAAAAACAAAATCCTGTGGGGACCAATACAAGGGGTGGCAGCCGAGAGGAAAAAATGAAACACAAATGACAAACACCAACAATAATGCACAGAGGGAAATTACCAACAAGAATGTCATATACTTGCCCTTTAGGACTGTGATTATCCATCAGAAAGAGAAGGCAAGAAAACAGAAAAAAAACAGGGTAAAACAAAAGGGGTCACAAGCCAATATTTTATTCAACTAGCCAACGTGAATAAAAATATTGTGGCAGAGAGAGAGAGAGAGAAAGAGAGACAGATACACAGAGAGAGAGAGAGAGACAGAGAAAAAGAGACACAGAGAGAGAGAGAAAGAGAGAGAGAGAGACAAAAAGCCACAGAGTGGGACAGACAGACAACAGAGAGAGAGACAGACAGACACAGAGAGAGAGAGAGAGACCAAGAGAAAGAGACAGAGACAAAAAGACAAAAACAGAGAAAGAGAAAGAGAGACAAACATACACACACAGAGAGAGAGAGAGAGATACACAGAGATACACACAGAGAGAGACAGAGACACACACACAGAGAGAGACAGAGAGAGACAAAGACAGAAAGAGAGAGAGAGAGAGAGAGATGCAGAGAGAGAGAAAGAGAGACACAGAGAGAGAGAGAGAGAGAGAGAGAGAGATGCAGAGAGAGAGAAAGAGAGACACAGAGAGACAGAGAGAGAGAGAGAGAGAGAGAGAGAGATCGTAGGTTCAGTTTTTGTACAGCTGTATTCTGGAGGAAAACAACAACAGTATTTCCAAAATTTTGGTGCATGTTTCTGGTCAACAGTCAACTAGTCCTTGACGTACGACCACAATTGAGCCCAGAATTTGTATTGCTCAGTGAGAACTTTCCTTGCTACAGTTGATAAGTGAATCACTGCAGTTGTTCAATTAGTGACACGGTGGTTCAGTGAGTCCCCTTTACTTTGCTGGCAAAAGGGGGATCGCATGACCCCGAGACGCTGTAACCGTCGTAAATCTGAATCAGTTACATCAAAAATGTAAATCGCATGACCATGGTGATGCTGCAACGGCCATAAGAGTGAAAAACAACTGTCAGTCCCTTTTTTCAGTGTAACGTTGTAACTTTGAAAGGCAACTAAATGAACTGTTGTTAGACAAGGACTCCCTGTCCTTCTATATACTGTGGCTATTTCTACAGACTGTGTGACGGTGAAACTCGTTCTCAAAGTTTTTAGCAAGGCATTCATCGGATCGTCTTATTTTACAAAATGTTGGGAAATAAATTGTGCACCTACATAAAAAAGGGGGGAAGAGTGCTATTCACGTGATCATAGCCCCCCCAATTTGACTTTTATTGCAGCTGGCCCATAGATGGATGGCTTATATTTGGAACTTTGAGTTGCTTTCTTGAACACAGTTCCCCTGGAGAATGGCATAAAAGTTTCCAGATGTCCCAAATTTCTACCGCAGAGAAACCTCAGAGCAGTAAGTCACTACAAGCGAAGAAATTAGAATTTCAGAATTCCTAGTTTCCCGTAATTCAAACCCAGCTCCGTGCTTTATGCCTACAGATCTCTGTAGATCTGCCTCGACCTGCTATTTTATACTTTAGGGCAGGGGTGAGCAACTGCGGCCCTGTTACAACCTGTGGACTTCAACTCCCAGAATTCCTGATACAGCCAAGCTGGCTCAGGAATTCTGGGAGTTGAAGTCCACAGCTTGTAAAAGGGTTACACAGTTGCCCACCCCTGCTTTAGGGGAATTGACTTTAATTCAATCAATTAATTAGTTTTTTAAAAAGACAGATAATAGAAATTTAAATATCAATTGACAGATTTCTAGCCCAATGTAGGCAATATGAACGATGGAAACATCGAAAGAGGCTCTGAAGAGTTAAGTAAAACCTGGCAAAAGGGATTAAACCCGTTTTGAAGATGGCTTCCAAAATAGAGTGACTAACATTTGCCTGCTAAGCTAGGATATTGGGCATATTGAACGTCACAGATTTTCACAGGAATCTGTTCTCTTTTGGTGCACAATCCAGCGAGTGCTTCTTTTCGAAGCTAAATCTGGTTCGAAGCTGAGTGCCCCACCCCCAAAAAAATTGGTTCTATGTTATATTGATCTTGCTTTTAAGCAAAATAATGTCTTTAAGTTAAAAGGATAGTGACCTTTAAAGTATTCTTCTCCAGTTTATGTCTATGGAGATTCTCAATCAACCAGGTCATGTTGTCTCAAAGGTGCTTTTTCAAGAGGCAACTGGACTTAACTGTAATTCTGAGACTTCCGGTTGGCGCCATGGTGTTTTAGGTGGGGAATTAGCAGGGGCTCCTCGGAGAGGAGGAAAATATTATTTGTCAAGATCATGGATACTAGCCGCCATTTAAGAGAAGTAGAATATAGATTTGATGCAATGGGTCTTAGGAATGAGGAATATATATGAAATATTGGGTGTTAAAATGACAAAGATTTGGAATGGTGTTTGTTCGGAAATAATTGTTTAGAATTTTGGGTAATATAGTAGAATGATAAATGTTTAGAATAAGATTTTTTCTTTTCTTTTCTTTTTTAAAGATGTAAATGGAAAAATTTGGAACAAAATTGGTTGAGGGAATGTGAGTAATTGAACCTATTTTATACTGGATCCTATCATTGGAAATTTTGCTGAAAAAAAAACAGAGAAGATCAAGGAATTGAAGGTTTAAAGATCAATAAAGATTCTATTTTTTATTCTATTTTTTATTTTTTTATTCTATTTTTAAATTTTGTATTGTGTATTTTTATTGTTTGGCTGTTCACCACCCTGAGTCCTTCGGGAGTAGGGTGGTATATAAATCAAATAAACATAAACATAAACAGAATACAAAGTCCAGGTCTTTGCTGATGATTTAGTGTTTCTAATAGAAAATCCTATGGAATCTATACCTAATTTGTTTCAAAGAATAGAAGAATTGGCCGGACTAAAAAAAATTAAAGCTAATCGAAACTAATTGTAAAAAACTCATCCAAGAAGTTTCTTCAATTCTTTCAGAACTGAAGAAGCTTCTTGGATGAGAAGCGAAACATCTTCAAGGAGAGAACAAATCCAGTTGCCTTTTGAAAAAGCACTTTTGGGACAACCATGATCTGGATGGTGGTGTCACATCATATATGTAGGTATGTGCCCAATTTTTTATTTATTTAGTTAGTCATGTTTATGTAGTGTATATTGGAAGTGGTGATTCTTTGACGGCTGAATGCAATGATATTTCATTTTAAGGTATGTCCCGAAGGTGCTTTTTCAGGAGGCAACTGGACTTTCTGTTTTTTATTTGAAGACATTTCGCTTCTCATCCAAGAAGCTTCCTCAGTTCTGACAGAAAAACCAGAAAGCCCAGTTGCCTCTTGAAAAAGCACCTTTGGGACAACCATGACTTGGATGACAGAGAATCTCCATGGACATTTTAATGTATGCCGATTAGTGTACATTTAAAGTGACAATCAAGTTATTTTAAGTCTAAGAAAATCTCCCTAAACCTCTAGAATGAAGTATCTATTTCACAGGTCTCAGCTGTGCATCCTACAAAGCAGCTTTGCTGGATTTCCAACTACGCAACTTACAACCCATTGGTGAGTTATTCAAAACATTTACCTATCAGACCCTACAAAAGACAACAGAGGATATGCAAAGCAATGATTCTCTGCGTACGTAAACCAAGAGATTAAGATTTACTTAAAGCCCATAGGCAATGGTGGGATTCAGCCAGTTTGCATCTATTTGGGAGAACCGGTTGTGAACTGTCTAAGCAGTTCAAAGAATCGGTTGTCGGAAGAAATCTTATTTTGTTTTTTTCCCACTTTACAGGACTAATCCTGTAAGGAAGGCAGGAAGGAAACATTCTGGTGTTGTTTCTAGCCTAATCTTTATTGCCCTGCTTACAGAAACTGCCTCTCTGGTTAACCTTTGTTACATTGTAACAGCTAAGGCAAAGCACCCGTAGACATGAGTAACATTGAGTTGGCCACACCCACAAAGTCACATGACCACCGAGCCACACCTATCCAATTGGTCATTAGGGCAGAGAACCGGTTGTTAAATTATTTGAATCCCACCACTGCCCGTAGCGTAACAGAACATATTCTACTTGGGTAAAATACTTTTTGTTACTTGGATATCTACATAAAGGCTTGGAATCATTGCTGTAGCATTTGGGGGTACATCACGAGAACATTAATGAATTTCACAAGCTTTCAAAATGCTGCGTTAAAAAACAACAACAAAGGCAGAACCATTCTCGCTGGGCCGTAGCAGTCAGAACACGGGAAAATTCAGAGTTACTTACACTTTGCCTGAGTTAAGGTTTCATTAATCTTGGCTTTAATATAGTAAAAGCTGTAGGATGGTAACACCAAAGCCAAACTGTGAAAGAAACCAAATAATTATGATCAAGGAATCATCCAATATTCATTTCAGATTGAACAGTATTTTCCCCAATTTAGAGGTAAACTTCCAAGATCACTGCATATGGGGACTGCAGCCAAGAAATTAAAAGATGCTTGCTCCTGGGGAGGAAAGCTATGGCAAAGTTAAACAGCATACTAAAAAGCAGAGACATCACCCTGCCAACAAAAGTGTGTATAGTCAAGGTGATGGTTTTCCCAGTTGCAATGTATGGCTCTGAAAGTTGGACCATAAGGAAGGCTGAGCATCAACGAAGGCTGAGCATCTGGTGCTGGAGAAGACTCCTGCGAGTCCCTTGGACTGCAAGGCAATCAAACTGGTCAGTCCTAGAGGAGATCAACCCTGACTGCTCTTTAGAAGGCCAGATCCTGAAGAGGAAACTCAAATGCTTTGGCCACCTAATGAGAAGGAAGGACTCCCTGAAGAAGAGCCTCATGCTGGGAACGATGGAGGGCAAAAGAAGAATGGGATGGCAGAGAACGAGGTGGCTGGATGGAGTCACTGAAGCAGTCGGCATGAGCTTAAATGGACTCCGGGGAATGGTAGAGAACAGGAAGGCCTGAAGGAATATTGTCCATGGGGTCACGATGGGTCAGACACAACTTTACAACTAACAACAAAAGAGGTAAACTTGAAAACTATGGACAAAGTGATAGATATGTGGTTTGACAGAACACTTTTATGTGGTCAATTCCTTCCCAGAGTCTTATCACTTTCACTTCTCCCTTATCTATCTAACACTGTTTCTTATTCAGTCAATTTCTTCCCAGATTCTATTTATCACTTTTACTTCTTCTTTATATAACGCTGTTTTTATTTAATTTTATCCATACTTATTCCATCCAGTATCACATTTGTGATACTTGAAGAAGTGCCTCTGCCCTGTATCGGTGGGGACAGAAAGATTCCCCTTGTTGCAATTGTGGGGCGCTAATATGCAAACTCTTAAATACAGTGCAGTGGTCAGAGTGCAGTATTGCAGGCTAACTCACTGCACACTGCCAGGAGTTCGATCCTCACTGGCTCAAGGTTGACTCAAGCCTTCTGTGGTCAGTAAAATGAGGACCCAGATTGTTGGGGGCAATATGCTGACTCTCTAAACCTTCCTTCCTTCCTTCCTTCCTTCCTTCCTTCCTTCCTTCCTTCCTTCCTTCCTTCCTTCCTTCCTTCCTCCCTTATTCCCTTTCTCATTCTTCTTCCTGGTGGTGCAGTGGTTAGAATGCAGTATTGCAGGCTAAACTCTGCCCACAGCCAGCAGTTCAGTCCTGACCTGTTCTAAGTTGACTCAGCCTTCCATCCTTCCAAGGTCAGTAAAATAAGGACCCAGATTGTTGGGGGCAATATGCTGACTCTGTAAAGTGAGTGCTTTAGAGCAGTATGAAGTGGTATATAAGTCTAAGGGTTATTGCTATAGTGTGCAAGATTGCTCACAATGTGCATTCTGTGGTTCCTTATGTGTGAAGCAACACCAGAAGTGATTGCTGGATAGCTGAAGTTGACATCCAGATATGAGACCCCCTGCTGTACCCCCATAGAAGTTTTTACTTATAATTATGTAGACTGTGTATATATGTTTACTTCTCATCTGTCATGTTCTTATCGTACGCTAAATAAATAAATAATCATTCCTGCAGTGAAAAAAAAATGCAAGAACTTTTGAATTGGATGGCATGGCTTCAAGGCGTAATTAAAACGTAACTAATCTGTATATCTAAACAAGGCAGTGAAAGATTGAAAACAGCCTCAGAGATTAGAGCCTATTTTCAAAATCATGTTTAAATCATGAATATTTTATGTCCTCTTGGGCTTCGCCACCATTTTATTACTATGGAATGCTTATTGTTTAATATTTCCTGCGATAACTGCTGAAATTAGCATTAAGAAGAAACTATGGACTCTTGAACCATAAATCTGGTCTTTTCCATTACGGTTGTCGCTTCATCTGCTCGAAGAAGAATTATTAGTTATCTAGTGACATCTTTTCACTAATATTTGCCAAGGGAAATCAGGGAGATTTTCCTTCCCATTCCCAGTTCCTGCTTTTTATAAAAAAAAAAATGGAACTAATTGAAAACTATAATTGTGTGTATAAATATGCCTATTGCCTTGAGGCTCCCGGGAGATTTCGCGGCTATTGTTATCCAAATTCAAAAGATCTTTCAGAAATATTGGGCAGAAATATTACATATGCTAAGCAGCATTGAGAAAGGGAGAGTAATAAGTCAGGAGAAATGGCTGTTTACAATTCAGAATGGAAAACAATGGTTACTAATGAGCAAACATCAGCATTAACTTTGGAGAGAAATTGCCACTCAGTCAGTTCAATCTTTCAATTGCTGCAAAGCAATCCATCACCAGAAGTATTGATTAGAAAGGAGCTTTATTTAAATACATTTAGATGTAGCCCCTACCCTCTATCATTGCAAGACCACACTTGGAATACTGTATCCAGTTTTGGTCGCTAAAAAGATGTGGAGACTCTAGAAAAAGTGCAGAGAAGAGCAACAAAGATGATTAGGGGATTGGAGGCTAAAACATATGAAGAACAGTTGCAGAAACTGGGTAGGTCTAGTTTCATGAAAAGAAGGACTAGAGGAGACATAATAGCAGTCTTCCAGTATCTCAGGGGTTGCCCCAAAGAAGAGGGAGTCAAGCTATTCTCCAAAGCACCTGAGGGCAGGACAAAAAAGCAACGGGTGGAAACTAATCAAGGAGAGAAGCAACTTAGAACTAAGGAGAAATTTCCTGATGGTGAAAACAATTAATCATTGGAACAACTTGCCTCCAGAAGCTGTGAATGCTCCAACACTGGAAGTTTTTAAGAAGATGTTGGATAACCATTTGTCTGAAGTGGTGTAGGATTTCCTGCCTAAGCAGGGGGCTGGACTAGAAGACCTCCAAGGTCCCTTCCAACTCTGTTATTCTATTCTAAGAATAATGGAATTTGCAAAACCATAAATGATCTAGATAGTTTTTTGGCTACAGGAATGTTTATTTACTTATTTATTCATAAAATTTATCTACTGTTCATCTCATATCTAACAACTCTGGGTGACTTATGTTGCCAAGGCCGGAAAGAATTGTATAATTGGGACTACATGGACTATCAACTCCAACCTTCTGCAATGTGCAGAAACCAAGTCAACTTCCATGATGCATAAAAGGTGAAAAGTTGAATATCGTCATTGATTTTCAGGGACCACAAGAAACGATTACATGTTTTTAGTCATTGCTCAATGTACATTATTAGATGGGAAAATCTCCCATTTATCTCTAATTGTTGTTTTCCTTCTTACAAAGTGAACTTAAACATCTCTCAGTAGTTTTCTCCAGGCAAAGAGAGAATTTATTCTATATATTTCATCTATTTCTGATTCTATTTTCTCTTCTCCCCAACCAATTACCACCTCTTTTTTAAAATTTATTTTTAGCACCAGGTTTTTGTGCACAGCACATGACTTATTCCTAATTTGATACCGAAAGCATGGAAAAATAATTGGGGGCATCTTTTGAACATCTGGCATTTCAACTCCAGTGCAGAAAAGGCACTTCTATTTATTGCTATTTTCAGCCTAATTTCCCATGGTTGATATATGCCCAAAAGGGCTATCTCTTTTTTTGTAATGGGGTGACCAAAACTGGATGTAGTGTTCCAGGTATAGTCTTACTAAAGTTTTACAAATACTTTAGTACTAATACTTCATGTGATTTTGATTCTATGCCCCTGTTAGCCTTTTCTTGACTGTTTAAATATAGGCCATAATACAATTCAGAATAGAGCTGGATGGGATCTTGGAGGGCTTCTAATCCAACTCCCTGATCAAACAGGAGATATACAATTTCAGACAAATAGTTAACCAATATCTCCTTAGAAACCTCCAGTGTCTATAACTTCTGAAGGCAATTTGTTCCATTGGTTAATTGTTCTCACTATTAGGAAGTTTCTCCTTAGTTCTAAGTTGCTTCTCTCCTTGATTTGTTTCCATCCATTATTTCTTGTCCTGCCCTCAGGTGCTTTGGAGAATAGCTTGACTCCCTCTTCTTTGGGGCAGCCTCTCAAATACTGGAATATTGCTATCATGTGTCCCCCCTCCCCCAAATCCTTCTTTTCTCTAGATTAGCCATACCCTATTCCTGCCACCATTCTTCATATGTTTTTGTCTCCAGGCACTTAATCATCTTAGTTGCTCTTTGCACTTTTTCCAAAGTCTCAATTTCTTTTTTGTAATGTGGTGGCCAAAACTGGAGCAGTATTCCAAGTGTGGTCTTACTAAGGCTTGATAAAGTGGTACTAATACTTCACGTGATTTTGATTCTATGCCTCTCTTTTTACAACCAAGGATTAATTAAATAGATGATGATTACTAAATGTTTGTATGAGTAATAAAACAAAAATCAGATAAAGGCTGCACATAGATGCCTGGGTTAGCATCTATGGTGGCCCTGAAATAAATTTAGAGCCTGGTAGCTCAGCAGACTAAAAGCATTGTGATTAACACCAGCTGTCTGCAATTACTGTAAATTCGAATCTCACCAGGCTCAAGGTTGACTCAGCCTTCCATCCTTTCTAAGGTAGGTAAATTGAGGACCCCATTTGTGGGGGCAATAAGCTGACTTTGTATATATATACAAAAGTATGAAGGCTATTGCTTAACGCATTGTAAGCCGCCCTGAGTCTCCGGAGAAGGGTGGCATATAAATCAATTTTTTAAAAAAATTATCTCTAAGATCAGGGAAAATTCTCCTATCTTTCTACCTTTTGAAAAGATGAGGGGAAAGAAAGATGAGGGCTAAAGAGGAATTTAGGGAGGAATTATCCAGAATCCTTAGGGAAGGGTGAAATATTCACAGAACTTACACCAGGAAGCTTAAATCATTTTCCACATAAACTTTTCCTAAGACAAACTGGTTACAAAGGTATACAAGGAAAAAGATTCTACCTTGATTTTCATCCCGTTTTTCAGAAGGTTGCCAAACAAGCTAGCCATCCAACAGATATTATAGGATACTTTTACTCTTCAAATGTCAGGAACAATGGTATTTTAACCTTTTTTGTTTGTTTGTTTTGAAAAAAAAATATCCCTAATTGGTTACCTGTAATCCGTGCCATTCACCGCGGTCCATGTGTATGTTCTGTTGCCTTTATCAATATAGCGCTGCAAAAGAATCGGCCAGAAAGATCATTTTATGTTAGAAATTCTGTTTATATATAGCACCACAGAGCACCTAAAGGGTACAGTCACCATGTGCTTTACTGCTCAACTGTTTAACTCTACCAGGAAACTCTACTTAGAACAAAAGAGCATAGAACTAAACTTGTAACACTGCCATCTAGTCTACTGAATACTGCTGAAGTTGTTGCATAGAAATACATTCCAACAAGGAATTCCAACGTTTTATCAATGATCTCAGGAAAGCTTAAACACACCACACGATTCAAGACTCAAACTCTGCTGAAAAGTGAACAAACAATCATTATATGTCAGTCCATTAAGATAAAACCCATAATTCTTTCAGAGGCTAATTTGAAGATTTCTGTTTTGAAAAGTGGTTTAATAAATGTAGAAAAATCAGATTGACTGTTCACATTGTTCAATGTGATGCTATGTTTCCCACCATTGTTTGTCTATGGAACTTTTTCTGGGGGGTGGGGGGAATCAATCAATTATTTTTTTTCAAAATGGACAGTCTTTTTCAGCCAAGATGGACTCCAATCAATAATAATTGAAATAAAAGATGTCTAGAAACATTAATGTGACTGAGGTTGATGATCTATGTTACTGAATCTATGTTACTGAAAGCAGATGTAAGAGGTGCCCAGGCTGAGCATGAGGGAGGGGTCAAACACGTCATCAGTCATGAGTTGCTGCGTGCCTACAAGAAATCCAACTCTAACTCATTTTGAATGCCTTTCTTGACCATTAGTTGGCCAGGTTCTTGCAAAGAGCTTAAGCTTACAATAAATCTTTATGCTCATTTGAACTATCCTAATCTCCTCTTTCCCCGGTGCTTGGCAGCATCTAAAATACAGTTCACCAACCCCTAAAGTAGTTTGCTCTTTCTGTAACTTTCTCCTATTTTCATTCCTGAATTAGCCACAACCACAGTTGACAGGGGCAGGCAATCAAGTCCAAGCGGAGTGGAGTTTCCATTGTGTTGCTGAATTTATCATTCCAAAAAATTAACACAACACTAAGGATGCTTCTGTCTGCAGTCCTGTGAAAAGATCTGATCGGAACTATTGCATTGCTTTAGTCCATTTCCAGTCAATATTATTTCTGGCCATTCGGGACCAATGATCCCGGATGCAATTTTAAAGATCAGGGAGGTGAAAATTGACCTGGTATGGTTCATTCCTCTTTTACGATCATTACGATTCACATCCTTTGAAGGATGAACGCAAGCTTGGTCACGGGGTTGCAAAAATTAATCTGAACATTTCAGCGTGTTTAATTACAGAACGGAATGAATGGAGCGGGTGATACAATGGAGAATTTTAGAAGGTCTCCTGACACTCGGCAAAGATTTAATCAGAGTTAATACATCCCAAAAGAATGGAGTTATTCAGTTTTCATCATTTATCATTACAACTCCTGGCTCCCGGTAGCATAGAGTAGCATTATAACCAGAAACAATGATTTCTATAAAAAGATAAGAATTGTTCAGCAACGGCATTGTGGGCTTCCTAATAATATTCAGAAAGTTATAACAGGTGTCTTAATTCTATCCGTAAGCAGTTTAAACATTAACAAGATTCTGTCTTTTTGGTCCCCAAAGAAGCTTTCGGTGTTCACTTAGCTGTGAGCAAAGTTTGCAATCAAAATTATTTGATTTGATATATACGTATATGCTTTAAGTAAGATGGGAGGGAATCACTCAATAATATTTTATTTATTTTCTTCTTGCAACTTCACAAAGGTTAGCGTGAAAACTTCCCCAAGAGATGGGAACTAGTAAAACTTACATAGGCAGGCATTCCTTGACTTACAACCATAATTGAACCCAACATTTCGGTTACTAAGCAAGATGGTTGTTAAGTGAATTTTGCCCCATTTTACAATCTTCCTGGCCACCATTGTTAAGTGAATCACTGCAATGAAGTTAGTACCACGGTTGTTAAATGAATGCGGGTTCCCCATTGACTTTGCTTGTCAGAAGGTCGCAAAATGGGACCCCGGGACACTGAAACCGTCATAAATATGAGTCAGCTGTCAAGCCCGTGAATTTTTATCACGTGACCCTGGGGATGCTGCGACAGTCGTAAGTGTGAAAAACGGTCATAAGTCACCTTTTTCAGCGCTGTTGTCACTTTGAAAGGTCACTAAATGAACTGCCATAAGTTGAGGACTACCTGTATTTGGGGAATAGTTAAAGGATAGGCTTGGATGGAAGAGGAATCTTGTATTTTTGTCCCCTACAATCATCTGCCATGATCCGGATTCTAATTTTCTAACTCTGGGCTATTAAGACTATTAGAGCCTTAACTTTCTCCCATTTTGTCTTGCATCCATTTAGCCAACTTATTTCTTTTTCTCAGAACGCAAATCTTTGTATTCTCACCTCATCTTGAGATTTGACCAGCGTTTGAAAGGTCCTGTCGCCACTTTCACCGTCAATCATCTTTTTCCGAATCTACAAATTAAGAAAATTAAGAAGTCGCTTCATATTTCTTTATAATGCAGTATTGAAGGCTAACTCACTGCTCGCTGCCAGGAGTTTGATCCTGATTGGCTCAAGGATGACTCTGTCTTCCATCCTTCCGCGATCACTCAAGTGAAGATCCAGATTGTTCGGGGCAATGGGCTGACTCTGTAAACTGCTTAGAGAGCGCTGTAAAGCACTGTGAAGCTGTATATAAGTCTAAGTGCTATTGATATTGAAAGTTTAAGGCCTGGTGGTGTGGTGGTTAGAATGCAGTACTGCAGACTAACTGACTGCTCACTGCCAGCAGTTCGATCCTGACTGGCTCAAGGTTGACTTGGCTTTCTATCCTTCTGAGGTGGGTAAAAGTAGGGCCCAGAGTGTTGGGGGGCAATATGCTGAATTTGTAAACCTCTTAGAGGGGGTTGGAAAGCACTGTGTAGTGGTATATAAATCTAAGGGCTATTGCTAGTGCTATTCTAATCATTGTTCCTTCTGACTATTTTCTAAATGCTAAAAGAAGAAATGTTTTCATAAACATTAATCAAATGTGATAATCAAAGAACCTTTGGATATTGTCATTGATTTTCAGGGACAACAAGAAATAATTACATGTTTTTAGTCATAGCTCAATGTACATTATTAGATGGGAAAATCTCCCATGGATGAAGTCCACAATATCTAGTTGTTGTTTTTCTTCTTACAAAGTGAACTTTGATTATGTTAGTTTTCTCAATGCAAATAGGGAATTTATTCTACATAGTTCATCTATTTCTGATTCTATTTTCTCCTCTTCCCAACCAATTAATTGAGCCACGGATTTAATCAATATCTGATGTCTTTTACAGGGATGGTTTGAAATCTTAGCTGAAGTCCCATTCCTTCCTCTGTTACCTTTGATTGTATCTAAATTCTTGAAACCTCTTAGAAAGACCCTAACGATCACTCATTCCCCATCAGGTTTAAAGCTTTGTTGTTACATTCTTTATATATGTTTTTATGACTTTCCCCCCTTTATTTGACCCTATATTGGCTAAAAAAAGAGCACCATTTACAATATGGTGATATGCTAATATAGCCAAACAGATAAAACTTCAGGAGGCAAAACAATTGAAATCCAACTCTTTGTATAAGATATGGAAAGGAATGATTACTTGTGTGATCATGAAAGCTGACTGGAAAACAATCTTATTATTATTGCCTATCAGGGTGTCCAGGGTAAGGAGGGTCAAAAACTTCAAAATGGCGGATTGGGATCATAATCAAAGTCCATCCCTTAGTTCATGTGTTATTGTCCCTTGAAAGGACTAAATTTTGGTCGCCGTGTGGTGCCCTCCATCTTAATATTTGAAACTCCCCCTCTCCCCTAAATTTTCTGTTGAAATCTGGAGGACAGCTAGGACATTTGCCTAGTTCCTTCATGACAAAATATTCCTACAGATTTCTTCTGAAGGCTGCTTGTCTTAAGGATGCTGGTCTGTCATGAGGCACAAAAGAAAAATCAGATGCTATAAAAAAACTCGGAGCCCCAGATGCCTAAGATGGCTGCCAACCTTTGTGTTTGCTTCAGAACTAACTTGTCTTCATGGAAAGTCTCAAACGATCACTCCAACATACCTCAACTTTAATGTCATTCTCCAGCTCTGCATCCAGAAAATCCAGAGTCACGGGTTCCTGAGATTTCGGATTCTGAAGAAGATTTCAAAGCAGCATAGAATAAACATATTTTGATGAGAATCTAAAACTAATGGCACTAATCCATTTTAAAATTACTTACCTTTCTGTAGAACCAGTACAATTACAATTACATGTACTCTTTAGATTTAAACTGGAATTACTACAGAGAAAGATCTCTGTAGAAGATATAAAAGATTGATATAGAAAGTGGATGAATGGATGAATGGAAGTTTAGTTTAGTTTAGTTTATTTGGATTTATATACCGCCCTTCTCCTTGCGGACTCAGGGCGGTGTACAGCCAATTAAGAACAATATACAAACATACACAAGTTAAAATTTCTTAAAATAATAATATAAATGGCCGTAAAATTTAAAAATTAACATATTTAAAATACAACTCTAAAAATACTAAAATGTTATAGGGATCAGGCTAGGCCGGCGAGCTGAAAGAGATGGGTTTTTAAAGCCCGCCGAAAGGTTGGGAGGTCAGAGATTATTCTTAACTCTGGAGGCAGATCATTCCAAAGGGTGGGTGCTGCCACAGAGAAGGCTCTCCCCCTGGGGGTCGCCAGCCGGCATTGTCTGGCTGATGGCACCCTGAGGAGGCCCACTCTGTGGGAGCGAACCGGCCGGTGGGAGGCAATTGGCGGCAGAAGGCGGTCCCGTAAGTACCCTGGCCCTAAGCCATGGAGCGAATAGGAAGGATGGATGAAAGAAAGAAAGATAGGAAAAGAAAGAAAAGAGAAGGAGGGAGGGAGGGAGGGAGGGAGGGAAGGAAGGAAGGAAGGAAGGAAGGAAGGAAGGAAGGAAGGAAGGAAGGAAGAAGGAAGGAAGGAAGGAAGGAAGGAAGGAAGGAAGGAAGGAAGGAAGGAAGGAAGGAAGGAAGAAAAAAAGAAAGAAAGAAGGAAAGAAGGAAGGAAGGAAGGAAAGAAAGAAGGAAGGAAGGAAGGAAGGAAGGAAGGAAGGAAGGAAGGAAGGAAGGAAGGAAGGAAGGAAAGAAGGAAAGAAAGAAAGAAGAAAAGAAAGAAAGAAATTTCAGGATTAATAATATTCGGGAAAACGTCTCTGGGTTCAGAAGCTAAGCAGAGTCAAACTGCTTACTGTTTCGAAGAAAGATTATCAAATAATTTCAGAGCTATAAATCAGGTTAAATAGTTAAATCAAAAAATCTAAAATCCCAATGAAGGCATCACTTCCACATGGCGACCAAAGAAACTATACAGACACTATGAAATAGGTTCAGTTAAAAAGCATCATTGATTTATTCAAAAGGAGAGACACAACTGGGGAAACAGGAATTAATTTGCTTGGTTTCATGATGAGGAAATATCTGGAGACTTCTTCCTCGCTCTAAATAAAATTCAAAACATTTTACATCCAGAAAATGCAAGCAAAGAAACAGACACAATGTATGTATTAGAAGAAAATAATAATAATAATAATGATATCTTATTTCCAAACAGGAACATCAGAAATCAAAGACTTCACTATACGAAGGTGGAAAATGACTCAATTTTGAAATAAAAGGGGCAGGATCAACAAAAAGGAAGGATTTAAAAAAAAAAGAATAGAAATGTTTTTCTTCAGTTAAAGAAAATGAACTTTGCAGATTAAAAATTGGTTCAATTCTGAACATCTTTATTAAAAAGATTCATCTGCATGTAGTTTCACTACAATCTCAGCATGCTGGGAAAAAAATTAGCTACTGATATTCTTCGGGAACCAAATATAGAATCTACTTTACTAGATTGACAATGTCTTCAATTTTGTTGATGTTATTGTGGCCCACCAGACTCGGATGATGAGGAGGTTGGGGAGGAACTTGGGCCAGTTCTGGAGTCTGGGGGAGGCTCTGATGAATGCTCTGCATTGGAAGGAGGGATAGAGCCAGGGCCGTCCGACATTTCCCAGCCACCAGAGAGGCATCTGCCTTTGGAGGCTGATATGAGTGAGGAGGAAGAACAGCTGGGGCCTGTTCCAGATGCCTGTATGCACAGAGCTGTTAGCAGAGGTGAACAATGGAGGAGGAAGAGTCGACTTGGGAAGCAAAGCACACGTGGATGCTGAATGGCCCCTCCCTGGCTGGGGAATAAATAAAAGGAAAGGGGAGTGGCTGTCATAGGAGACAACCATTCGTATTTCGGAAGATTCTGCTAATTGCATCTTGTGCCGCAAAGACTGCCCGCCAGAACTTAATTTACAGCATTTCAGCTGGGAGATGACGGCCTTGCAATTATCGCAAGGAACTGATAAGGTCTGTTACCGCAGTTAACTCCTTGAAGGACTAATGCCTGGACTTTTTGGTGAGTGAATGCAATTAATTCACAAGAGGTAAATAAAGAGGGGGTTTTTTTTCGTGACAAGGAGTCTGTTTTCTTGCTGGGTCAGAACAGATGTTTTTTTATAAAGAGCATTTAAGTTATTATATATGATATATATCATATTGTATATCATATGATATATGATATATATGATATATATATTGCAAGAAATCGGCATTGATTAAAATTTCTCTACTTGATTGAGTTTGAATAGTCTCATATCTAAGATACGATATATGAGAATATTCAAACTCAATCAAGTAGAGAAATTTTAATCAATGCCGATTACTTGCAACATCCTGCTGTGACATTACAGTTGCTAACATTGTGTTCATCCAAACAAGTGACTGTTAAATCTGGCAGTGAAATGGATCAACTCAGATCAACAGAACTGGGGGAAAAGATGGCAATGACATGTTTTCAAAAGTCAGCGATGTCACATTTGCAAATCATAAACCTTTTGTGCCAAGCATTGCCCAAACACGAACAATAGTTAATGAAATGCTGACATGCATGCAGATGGCAGAAACAAGGCAGATGTTACATATACTGTTAGCCCTTGACTTACATCAGTTTGTTTAGTGAATTTAGTGAATTCCAATTTGCAACGGCACTGAAAAAAGTGACTTACGATCTGTTTTTTTCACAGTTATGACCTTTCCAGCACCACCATGTGACCAAAATTCAGATGCTTGGTAACTGGTTCATATTTATGACTGTCCCAAAGTGATGTGATCACCTTCTGAACAAGTGAAGTCAATGGGTCACTTCGCCACCGGGTTACTCGCTTATCAATGGAAGCGATCCCCTTAGTGACCGAGGCAAGAAAGGTCGTAAAATGGGATAAAAACAAATGTCTCACTGAACAACAGAAGTTTCAAGCTCGCTTGCAGTTGTAAGTCGAGGACCATCTGTATAAGACAAGACCGTCAGAGAAAACCAAACTATAAGGAAGTCGCCGTACAGATTTCAAGAGCTAACCATGCTTACAAGAGTAATCCTGTTGAAATTAACGGGGTTTAAGTTAGTCGACACTTAATTAAGCCTCACAGATTTCACTCGACGGCAGACATAGTCAAAAAAGTCACACGGGTGCATTTGGAATTCTTGAAATAACTTAGAATTCTACCAATGGTCAGTTTCAAACGTAAACCTTGCATTCTTCCACAAGTTTTATATCAACTACACAATAATTAAACTGCTGTATTTTGAGGCTTCTCTGAAAAGAATAAAGCACGAATTCAACTGAACAGACAGATGCTCTCACTTCAAGGAACGTCTCCTATAAGCATCGACGCTTAATTTAGCGAGCTTCATGCGTTAGAGAAAAATTGCTGTTTTACACAACCATTTTAAGAGTTCTCCCATGCGTCTAAACAGCTTTGTCCACACCATTAGTCACCTCCATTCATAGTTACCTGGGTATAAGGTCTCCTTTGTTTAATTTTGGGGATGCCCACACCAATGTGCTAAAGCGACAGAACAGTATCGATTCATACAACATTTCTACATGGCAGTCAATTTCTATTAATTCTAACAATCGTCGTTCTTCTAATCTAAGAAAACTCTGAGCAATTTGGCAATCCGATCCAGAGTGGGACAACTTGACACAGCCGATTCACCGTGGTCAATTTGCCGTGGTCAACTCATCACGGCCAATCGGCCATGCTCAACTCGTCAGGGCCACCACGCCACAGCTAGCTCACCATGGGACAACTTGCAATGGCCAGCTCCCCACGGAACAACTCGCTGAGGGAACAATTCAGCCATTCAATTTAATGACTTAAAATAATTCTAAAAAATGTTTTAATTTTTGTCATTCACGTTTCATTTTCTCCCTGCTTTGGCATCCTTTCTTGAATGATTCTATTCTACTATTTCTTCGATTTTTGTTCCCGGCGGGGATCATAAGGCAAAGAACCGGTTGTTAAATTATTTTAATCCCACGTCTGAGACAGATGATTGAAAAATGGCACGGATCACATTAACTCTGGCCAGCTGCATCATTAACAGACTGGAGGGAGACAACTCCTTGTGAGTAACGCCTGTTCCCATAAACCACAGCTTTAGGTGTGGTGGACTGGAAGCTAAATACTTCAACGAGGATGTGAAGAACAAGCATCACGACACACTTCCTATCAACCCTGAAACTGGCCTGACAGAAACCGTTTTGACAGCTTCAGTGTTTTCACACTGGAGCTGAGGGATAGGGAGGGGGGATTTGTGAGAACTGGGATTTGGTAGCCAAATCAATTGGAACCAAAGGCGTTCTCACACCTGGTTGGAAGAAGGCGGAGTGATGTCACCAAACAACCAGAGAGCACCGGGATTGGACCATGTGACTGATTGTTTTGAGAAAGAGACAAACTTTTGCTTTCCATGGGGTGGAAATCGCGGGAAACTTCAGAGTCGGTTTTCATCAGATACATGCCAATATGATAATTCCAATAAAAGTATTATTTGAGGAATCTACCCGCCTCGGAGTTCTGCTTGCTATGGATTTATTACTTGGAGTCCCTGACACTTACAACCAGTGGTGAAATGTAAAATTTGTTACTATCGGTTCTGTGGGCGTGGCTTGGTGTGTGTGTGTGTGGGGGGGGTAATGTGACTGGGTGGGCGTGGTCAACTTTTTATTACTTTTAAAACCATTTTTTCTACAACCTCATTGGCCGAAGAGGTTGCAAGAAAAAAAATGCTTTTAAAAGGCTCTAACGATCCCAGCTGAGTTGCCTGATCGTCAGAGGCTTTTTTTAACCCTTTAAAGGCATTTTTTTCTACAACCTCTTCGGCCAAACAGATTGTTTTAAAAAATGCTTTTAAAAGGCTCTGACGATCCCAGCAGAGTTGCCTGATCATCAGAAGCTTTTTTTTTCTTTTAAAAACATTTTTTCTACAACCTCTTCGGCCGAAGAGGTTGTAAAATAATAAAAAAAAAAGCTTTTAAAAGCCTCTGACGATCAGGCAACTCAGCTGGGATCGTCAGAGGCTTTTAAAAGCATTTTTTTCTACAACCTCTTTGGAAGAGGTTGTAAAATAAAATAAAAAAGCTTTTAAAAGCCTCTGACGATCAGGCAACTCAGCTGGGATCGTCAGAGGCTTTTAAAAGCATTTTTTCTACAACCTCTTCGGCCGAAGAGGTTGTATTAAAAAATGCTTTTAAAAGCCTCTGACGATCCCAGCTGAGCCACTAGATTGTCAGAGGCTTTTTTTTTTTACTTTTAAAAGCATTTTTTCAGCCGAAGAGGTTGTGGAAAAAATGCTTTTAAAAGTAAAAAAAAAAAATGATGATTGCGCAGCTTAGCTGGGCATGGGGGAGCCCAGGGATTTTTACTACTGGTTCACCAAACCACTTGCTGCCATCGCTACCAGATCAGGCGATCCGGTCCGAACCGGGAGCATTTCACTCCTGCCTTTAATTCTAACAGGATGATTTATAAGTGTGATTGTGTGCTTCCTCTCTTTGTGTGCTTCAATCCAGCAACTCAGAACCAAAAACCCAATTTTCCTAAAGTCCTGTTAGCTGGCTCTTCAACAGGAAGAGGGGAGCTGGGATCAGGATATTTCCCTAAATTACTGACAGTAATTAAATTACTGACTAGCAAGAATCTCAAGCCGGTTACCAAATAATACTTTCCTTCAGTTTCATACTAATTTGTAAATATTGGTTCTGCTTGGGCATCTATGCCTTGTTTTATTCCCTGAGGGCATTTTCACTGGGTCCTTTGCTACAAGGGACGGTGCCGTCGAAACCAACACAACCACAGGAGTGTTGCATTTCCCCCACCTCATTCTGTTTGTGAAGCCATGCGCTGCTTCCAGACCTATTTACAAAGTCTCCCTGGCTCTCCAGAAGAGCTTATTTTAAAATAATTCCCTGTTTTAAAGGACCAGAGCTGATTGTGGATGGGAGTCTCCCGCCCTCAATGATGAGATCAAATTCAAGGCATCCAATTAAAAAGTAAATAAATAAACCTCTAAGCAAAAGGATGTCTATTTTACAACAGGGCTACTCTACCAGCTTGAGTAATCATAGCCATATTTCAATACTACATAGCTATATTTTAATAGCCTGACCCACAAACCAGAAAATTCAGTTTAATAAAGGGGTTTTTTGTTTTGTTTTTTAACAGAAATTTTATTTTAATAATAGTTTCAAAAGAAAAAGGACCACAAGACTACCACAATGACTTGGATGTAAGTGCTATTAAACCGAGTGAGATTTTTTTTAAAAAGATAAATAGAAGTTGATGTAAACTGTTTGTAAGCCAAACAAACCAATTGCAGAACTGTGTTTTGCTGTGAATTTTTAAGGCAGGGGGAAAAAATAATAATAATTAGGTCATTTTTCAAAAACCTTGTCAAGAGTTTCAGGAACAGTGATAATTTGTTGTTTTGGGAATAAAAACTACACACAAGGCTATAAATAAAAAAGCTCATTCTACGGTACATGTTTTTGAGTTTAAGAACTACTCAGACAAGTTTAAAAAAACATAAAGGGTGAATATAAAGGAGGCAGAGTAGAGTTTACTAAAGATGTAAGGCGGTCTGCATAATAACTCTAGGTGCATTAAACACAGAGAGCAAACGAGGAGGTATCAAAATCTAGGTTCTGTTTTCCGATAGGCAAACGGACATACACATTGCAAGATTCAGTTTCAGCGTGTACACAAAAAAGATTTTTTAGAAATAAAATAAAAATAAGGTATTGGGCCAAGAAAATGGAGAACAAACTGAAGAAATACCGAACAGTCTCTCTTTAGATCTTGAAATCAAAACAATGTACGTAAAGTAGTGGCCAAAATTGTGGAAACCTTTTGGGAAAAGTGTATTTTTGATGGCTAATAACACCACTTTTTTGGAGGGAGTTCCAAGAGAATCCTATTCCACTGCTGGAATGGCCTGGGAATAGCCCAGACCTTCACCCAATGGAAAATCTATGGAGCCGACGAAAGAAACTGGTTAGTCAGAAGCGACCCAGCAATAAAACCCAGTTAATAGAAGCCATCATTCAATCTTGGTTTCACATTAGAACAGCTGCAGAACTCAAAGACTTGGTTCACTCCATGGGAAGACGTTGTAAGGCCGTCATTCATGCTAAAGGTTACCCAGCTGAGGATTAACGGACATGGTGATGAATTTTTGTATACCTCATTTTTTCTAGGGTGATAATTTTTGTATATCTCATTTTCTCTACGTGCTTCACTTTCCTTCTTTCTACCGTTACTGCTATTCCAATAGTAAATCCTTCATAAAAGTTATTGCATGACATTCTTGATTCAATTATCTTTCCATTGATATATAATTTTACGGTACTACTCTCAAAAAAAGTGGTGTTATAAGTTGACATTTGAAATTAGAGAACAGGAAGATAAACAATATTATTTGATATGGGATTTGTTTTATCAATGGATAGATAATAAATCATGGAACTGAAGTATGAAACATGGGGTTGATGTAAAGATATAATATCTGATTTTTTTTTCTATAAAAGATATAAGTTTTTGCTATAAATTGGTATTTTGGAAATGGATTTATGCACAAGGGAATATGAACCGTTCGACTCACTGTCTGTAATTGTTTGGAACGATGATGGTTTTATGTTTTGTTCTTGTTTTAAAATACAAAAAAAATCTTCAAAAAAAAAAGTGGTGTTATTAGCTAGTTTTAAAAACTACACTTTTCCCAAAAGGTTTCCACAATTTTGGCCCCTACTAGTATTGTGATTTCAGTTACTTCAAGCATGGAAAGTCTTAGGTAGGATTTTTACTCTTCCGCATTGGTCCATTTTAGCAAACGGAAAGATGGACATTTCGCTTCAGAGTATAAAATCCAAGCAAAGGTGACCAGGGAAAACTGAAACTCTTGAGGGATTACCGATCTTTTCAAATGTCTTTTGCACAACAACTGAAATCGAAATAAATGGCAACCAGAAGATATCCCATACCTTTGGTTGAAGATTTGGATGAAGCAGCACGTAACCATTGGGATCAATGGCAAAATAATAACCGTTGGGGCAGAGCTGTTAAAGGAAAAGAAACGTAACTATGATGCATTGGTCCCTGTCATTGCATTTCAGAAAAGCTGGACACTCTAACCGTGCAGATAGTTCTCCACTTACAACAGTTTGCGTAGCGGCTATTCCAAGTTACAATGGCCCTGGGAAAAGGGACTTATGACTGTTTTTCACATGTATGACTGTTGCAGCATCCCCCAGGTTTCACGTGTTCAAAATTCAGACCCTTGGCAACTGACTCATATTTATGACGGCTGCAGCATCCCGGGGTCTTCTAACAAACAAAGTCAACGGGGGAAAGCCAGATTCATTTAACGATCGTGTTGCTAATTTAAAGGAACGTGGATAGCTCAGCAGACTAAAAGCATTGTGATTAACACCAGCTGTCTGCAATTACTGTAAGTTCAAATCTCCCCAGGCTCAAGGTCGACTCAGCCTTCCCTCTTTTCTAAGGTGAGTAAATTGAGGACCCAGTTTGTGGGGGCAATAAGATGACTTTGTATATATATATACAAAAGTATGAAGGCTATTGCTTAACGCATTGTAAGCCGCACTGAGTCTCCGGAGAAGGGCGGCATATAAATCAAATAATTAAAAAATAATAATAATAACAGCGGTGACTCACTTAACAAGTTATGGCAAAGGATGGTTGTAAAACGGGGGCAAAAATTCACCGAACAGCTGCTTCACTTAGTCACAGAAATTGGGGGCCCCGTTGTGATCGTATGTCGAGGATTATGGAATTATAACATCTCTTAAATGCTAACATTGAATGCATGTAATTTTTTTTTTAATTTTTTTTTTTTTTTGCAAATTACAAGACCTATGCTCCTCAGCCACGCTGGACCTATCCAGAGATGACCCAACTGGGAATAAAAATTGAAAAATTGTGGCAGCAAAATATTTCAGGACGTTCTAATATCGTTCGTTATAGCCCAAAAAAAAAGACAATGAAATAATCTCTGGAAATGAAGCTAATTCCGTTTTTGTTCCAACGTGATTCCTATGAAAAAGAAACCCCGTTATATGAATCCCTGTTCATATAAACATGACGTGTTATGTAAAGGGAAGGGGCCTTTCGGTGCAAAAGTTGAGGTTGAAATAATGTGCTACAAGTGTGCTACAGGTGGTACGTGGAGCCATATCTGTGGGCATGCAAGCGTTGGGCCTTCTGGGCCCACCAGAAGTCAGGAAATGGGCTGTTTCCGGCCTCCAGGGGGGAAGGGAGGCAGTTTTCGCCCTCCCCAGGCTCCAAGAAAGCCTCTTGGGGAGGGCAAACAGGCCTACTGGGCCCACAGTGCTATCATATGCCAAAAGCAGGGAGGAGAGGTCACACGCATTGAATTATGGGTGTGGAGATGTGCGTGCTTGATGCTCCCCCTGCTTTTGGCATGCGACGGCAAAAAGATTAGCCATCACTGCTCTCGTCTGAAGCATCAGCTATAAAGGAAGCAGAAGGGACTGTCAGGTTAAGAACTCCTTTTGTGTCCTCGGTTTTTCAAAGCCGTGGCACGGAGCCATCACCTCCAAGCCATCTACGAGAGAGTAGAACATTAGTAGGTCTTGCATTTAGAAGAAGTCATGTCCGCAAAAAATAAGAGGAAATGGGTTTTTTTTCCTCCCTTGACTTCCAAGTAATTGATCTAGATAGACTGGAAGAGAAAGTTGAACAGGATCCAAGCTACCGCAGAAGGTTTTTTTTTGTTTTGTTTTGCTTTGCTTTTAAAGGATGGTAGAGGAAACTTACGGTAAAACGAGGGGTGACCTTTTTAATTTCTTCTAGGGACACATCAACTCCCATTACGCCAAGGATCAACTGGTTCTGTCCAACAAATCAAACAAACAGATTTATTTTCAGATGATTCAAATGTTAACTTGAAAAGAGTAAAGCCAAATTTCTCTCCTGTGGAGGTCACCGATAATTAAGAAGAAATTAGCGTGTCCCAGATGTTAATGAGACAGACGACTGTTCCTCCTGAGGTGTGTGTACATTTTGCACGCCCAGTAATTAACAGTATTTGAAGTCTTGGGAAAGCCTTATGTTTTACTTTGATAGTGTGCGTACAACATATATGTGTTTCTTGACTTAGAAAGAAAGACAGACAGACAGACAGACAGATAGAAAAAAGGAGGAGGAGGAGGAGGAAGGGAAAGGAAAGAAGGAAGAAAGAAAGAAAGAAAGAAAAAGAAAAAAGGAGGAGGAAGGAAAGAAAGGAAGAAAAGAGAGAAAGAGAGAGAGAGAGAGAGAGAGAGAGAGAAAGAAAGAAAGAAAGAAAGAAAGAAAGAAAGAAAGAAAGAAAGAAAGAAAGAAAGAAAGAAGGAAAGAAGGAAAGAGAAAAGAAAGAGGGAGGGAGGGATGAGGAAGGAAGGGAGAGAAAAGGAAGAAAGAAAGAAAAAGAAAAGAAAAGAAAAGAAAAGAAAGAAAGAAAGAAAGAAAGAAAGAAAGAAAGAAAGAAAGAAAGAAAGAAAGAAAGAAAGAAAGAAGGAAAGAGAAAAGAAAGAGGGAGGGAGGGATGAGGAAGGAAGGGAAGAAAGGAGAGAGAGAAGGAAGGAAGGAAGAAAGGGAGAGAAAAGGAAGAAAGAAAGAAAAAGAAAAGAAAAGAAAAGAAAAGAAAGAAAGAAAGAAAGGAAAGAAAGAAAGAAAGAAAGAAAGAAAGAAAGAAAGAAAGAAAGAAAGAAAGAAAGAAAGAAAGAAAGAAAGAAGGAAGGAAAGAAAGAAACAGGGAGGGATGAGGAAGGAAGGGAACAAACGAAAGAGAAGGAAGAAAGGAAGAGAGAGAGAGAGAGAAAGGAAGAAAGAAAAAAGAAAAGAAAGGGAGAGAAAGAAAGAAAGAAAGAAAGAAAGAAAGAAAGAAAGAAAGAAAGAAAGAAAGAAAGAAAGAAAGAAAGAAAGCCACTATTTATCCAAGCATCTCTTTGGTCTCATTGTGTGTCATTCATAATGATAACATCTTAATAGGATTCATTAGCAAAGCATTTACCAATAATACCAGCCCAGTTGGTTGTGGCCTTCTCCCAATCTCCAGAAAGGAGTAACCTATAATTAATCCAAGATACTCAGAATATCACAACAATATCACAACATTCTCTCTCACACACAGGAAGATAAACAAACAAATCCTGATGATCCACAGCAAACTGGACTGCAGGTACGAATCTACTTAGCTGATTTCCAAATCAAATGTTGTAAAGTTGTTTCACAGTCCATTTGGGTTGAAAAATATATAAGCTGCAGGTCCAGGGGTGGGTTCTAGAATTTTTTACTACTGGTTCTGTGGGCGTGGTTTATTTTATGGGTGTGGCTTGATAGTCATGTGACAATTCTTTACAATTTAGCAGAGGTATTGGTCTACCAGGCTTTTAACTGCTTGAAGAGCTGTACTGGTCTACCCATTTATTTTTGTAGGCACTGATCTACCCATGTATTTTTGCAGGCACTGGTTTACCCATTTATTTTTGCAGGCACTGGTCTACTCATTTGTTTTCTTTTACCACTGATCAGCTGTAGGGCGGCCCTTTGAAGCCCCGGCAAGAGTTTAAACAGCTTTTTTCCCTCTAGCCATCAGCTGGGACTCAGGAGGCAGTAAAAATTGGGGGTGGGGCCAAATAAAAGGTAAGAATAATGTGGGGGGTGGGGGGTGCAGCAGAACTAGTTCGGTGTCATCATATTGTCACCGCTACCGGCTCAGGGGAACCGGGCCAAACTGGGAGGAACCAACCACTGCTGCTATCTCAAAGTTAAATCTCATGTATCTTATGTGGACTTATTTCTGCACAGAAATGCTGTAGTTCAGGGGTGTCAAACTCACGGTGGTGTCACATGACATATCGGGACTTTTCCCCCCTTCAGTAAACGGGTTGTGGCTGTGACCAGCATGTGAGGCAGTTGGCCCATGGACCGGGAGTTTGACATCCGTTCTGTAGGAGATGACCAGGCTGAGCCCGAGGGAGGGGTCAAACACGTCATCAGTCATGAATCCCTGTGTGCCCACAAGAAATCTAACTTCATCCCAACTTGAGTGCCTTTCTTATCTCCCGCTCTTTTCCCTTGATAGTTAGTTGGCCAGATTCTTGTAGAGAACTCAAGGTTGCAATAAGTTTTTATACTCATTGAACTGCCTGAATCTCTTGATTTCCCTGGCGCTTGACAGACACATAGTATTGCAAGCTCATTACAGAGAGGATGAACCTGTTTCCATTTCAAGTTGTCAGGCTACTTAACTGTTGGATACGGAAGCTTTATGTCACCCCAGGATTGTGTGAGGTGCTTACCTGAACGTTATTTTGATCTTTGGTAAAGTTGAAGACTGGCAAGGTTCCCGAAATGACCAAGCCAAGTTCCTAGAAATCAATGAGAGAGAGAGAGAGAGAGAGAGAGAGAGAGAGAGAGAGAGAGAGAGAGAGAGAGAGAGAGTTTTAGAGTGAAAACAAAATGTAATCATGAACATGGAAGTCACAATTTGAAACACTCAGTTCCCAAAATGCCATTTGTGAATATAAAAAAATGTGAAATAATATGGAACAATTTTTTATGAAGGAAACAAACTGCAGTCTCCACGATCTGTAGGAGGATGAATGGGGCATCATAATGAATGTATACTACATCTGCCATCTTGGAGGGTTACACCTCAAAACTGAGAACCAGAGAAATGAGTCTGTCTGTCTGCCTGCCTGCCTGCCTGCCTACCTCTACCTACCTACCTACCTACCTACCTACCTACCTACCTACCTCTATCAACTATCTACCTATCTATCTATCATCTATCTATCATTCTATCTATGTCATTCTATATCTATCTATCTATCAGCTATCAGCTATTTCTATCCGCTATCTATTTATCTATCCATCTATCTATCTATCAGCTATTTTATCTATATCAATCTATCTGCTATCTATCTATATCAATCTATCAGCTACCAGCTCTATCCATCCATCCATCCATTCATCCATCCATCTATCATCTATCTATCTATCATCTATCATCTATCATCCATCCATCCATCCATCCATCCATCCATCCATCCATCCATCCATCCATCCATCCATCCATCCATCCATCCATCCATCTATCTATCTATCTATCTATCTATCTATCTATCTATCTATCTATCTATCTATCTATCTATCTATCTATCATCTATCATCCATCATCCATCCATCCATCCATCCATCCATCCATCCATACATCTATCATCTATCATCTATCATCCATCCATCCATCCATCCATCCATCCATCCATCCATCCATCCATCCATCCATCCATCCATCTATCTATCTATCTATCTATCTATCTATCTATCTATCTATCTATCTAATTCTTCTTCTTCATATGCCATATCTGTCATTGGACGTTGGCGATCATGTTGGTGATCCAATTTTTATCAACAGCCGCACGAAAAAGGGCTGCCGAGTTTTATCCAAACCGGTCCCTTAAATTCTGAAGCCATGATGTTCTTCTTCTGCCTGGACTTCGTTTGTCAATCTTTCCCTTGAGGATTAAGTGAAGCATGGCGTATTTTTCTGGGTATGGCATCCCTTGTCCAAAATATTCTAACTTTTGCTTTTTAATGGTTTTTGATGATTCCCCTTGGCTTTCCCAGGTGGCCTATCACCTCCTCATCTATCTAATCAGAAAACATTATTTTAATGGCCCAGGGGATAAAAAAGGTATGCCATTAACCCTGAGAAAACCACAGCAGTCCTAAATTCAATCCTCAGCACTAGGTCATCCGAAGAACACGTTGTTCAATTTATTTATCAGTCTATATTGATTATATAGTCAATAATCAACTTACTTATATAATTTAATCTGCTTTTTAGTAAAGGTAAAGATTCCCCTCACACATGAGGGTTAGTTGTTCCTAATTCTAGGGGGCGGTGCTCATCTCCGTTTCAAAGCCGAAGAGCCAGCGCTGTCCGTAGGCGTCTCCGTGGCCATGTGGCCAGCATGACTCAATGCCAAAGGTGCAGGGAACGCTGTTCCCTTCCCACCAAAGGTGGTCCCTATTTTCCTACTTGCATTTTTTTACGTTTTTTTTCGAACTGCTAGGTTGGCAGAAGCTGGGAGCTCACCCCGTTACGCAGCATTAGGGATTCGAACCCCTGAACTGCCGACCTTTCGATCAACAAGCTCAGCGTCTTAGCCACTGAGCCATCGTGTCCCCCACGCTTTTGAGTGCCGAGGATCAAATAAATATTCCCTTTCTTTGGAACTCATGGTGTGTGTGTGAGGGTGGGAAATGATTACGAGGACAGAATGATTTTGGTGCAGTTTTCCTTCCCTCCTTCCTGACATTTAAGAACAGGATGTGTCGAAAAGATATGAACTTTCTCTAGGACATTTCCAGTAAAGCCTCCATCACTAACCAAGAAAAGATGGTCATTGAACTTCTGAGCATCGGAACTATAATGATGCAAAAGACTGACCTATTCGATAGGGTTGGCTCGGAATGGACAGAGCGCATTGAAAACAAACTAAAGAGATATTATATTGTAAAGCCAACAGGAAAAGATGGAAATTCAGCTGGCCAGGCCGACAATCATATATTACAATAACCACTGTCAGGGTTTAAATGCGTCCGTCAATGTTATCACCTTTTCAGCGATTGCCAGAAAAGTTTTGATAGTTGCAGTTGCAATTCTTGCAACCTGTGTTGTAAATCGGTATTATTTCCTGCACAGTTATGTATTTGACACGTTTCACATT
Organism: Coluber constrictor foxii; assembly: GCA_038048745.1. Taxonomy (NCBI): domain Eukaryota; kingdom Metazoa; phylum Chordata; class Lepidosauria; order Squamata; family Colubridae; genus Coluber; species Coluber constrictor. Next base: position 876,860 of record CM075964.1, on the reverse strand, counting down.
AGAATAACGAAACAAGCAGGAAAACGTTAGGTCGCTCTGTCTTTAGCAAAGCTAAACAAAGGATGCTTGGCTTGCAAATCAGGTCAGGCATTGTATGGGGGTGGGTAGGGAGGGGAAATTAACACTGATTTAATACGTAGAGCCAAAGCTTTCAGCTAAATTGGCCAATCTGTGCAGCAGTCATTCAAACGAAAGCAATGGGAACTAATCAGGGGTGGGTTCTAAATTCTTTTACTATCGGTTCTGTGGGCGTGGCTTATTTTGTGGGCATGGCTTGATGGTCATGTGACAATTCTTTAGGATTTAGCGGAGGTACTGGTCTACCAGGCTTTTAACTGCTTGCAGAGCTGTACCGGTCTACTCATTTGTTTTTGGAGGCACCAGTCTACCACCACACTGCCTTTTAACACTAATCAGCTGTAGGGCGGCCCTTTGAAACCCTGTGGCAAGAGTTTAAACAGTTTTTTCCCTTCTAGCCGATCAGCTGGGACTCAGGAAGCAGCAATAGATTAGGGGTGGGGCCAAATAAAGGGTAAGAATAATGCGGGGGGGGGGGCAGGGACGGGGGGGGGGGCAGGAGGGCCTAGCTCCCAAACAAAGAGAACTGGTTTGGTGACATCATATCATCACCGCTACCAGCTCGGCCGAAACGGGCCGAACTGAGAGAAACCCACCACTGGAACTAATCAAGGAGAGAAGCCACCTAGTACTAAGGAGAAATTTCCCAACAGTGAGAACAATCGATCAGTGGAACTCCTTGTTCAACAATCGATCAGTGTTCCATCACTGGAGGATGGAGAGAAGAGACTGGACAACCATTTGTCCGAAATGGCATAGGGCAGTGACGGTGAACTCTCTCTCTCTCTCTCTCTCTCTCTCTCTCTCTCTCTCTCTCTCTCTCTCTCTCTCTCTCTCTCTCTCTCTCTCTCATATCTCTTTCTATCAATCTCTCTCTCTCTCTCATATCTCTCTCTCTATCAATCTGTCTTCTCTCTATCTCTCTATCTTTATCTCTATTTATTTATCTATCTCTACCTCTATCTACAGTATCTCTCTATCATCTCTCTCTCTCTCTCTCTCTCTTTCCATCTCTCCCTCCCTCCCTCTCCCTCTCCCTCTGTTCCTCCCTCCCTCCCTCTCTCTCTCACTCTCGGCTAAAGAAATTCCTTTCAACCATGACAAAGGCAGTAAAGTTTTTTCTGCCGCAACATTTTAGTGCAATGAATCATTTCACTTCTAACCATTTTCTGTCCAAAATACACATAATTGCACATACCAGAGCATCCAAATAAACATTGGTCCATTGGACTTGTTTCGCTTTTTGCTCAGCCATTACCATGGGTCTGCCCAAAACATCCAAATATTCCTGTTTGGAAAAAAAAAGCAGAGATTGGGTGAGAGACAGATCATTGTTATATCTGTCGGTCTTCGTATGTTGTGGTTTTTTCCCCTCCATTTGTTTCTCTTCTATTTTGCTGTCTCCGGGTACTGTTGCACCCGCCATCCAGACACTTTTTCTCTTTCTGGTCGACAATTCTTAATTTTTCTTCCTCTATATTTTTGCACAATGTTTCCACCCTTTTGGGATCCCATAAGGTGGTGCCATTTAATAGGTACCTAACAACACCAACCTATATTATAGGACAGTGATGGCGAATCTTTTCAGCACCAAGTACCGAAAAGGTAGTGCGTGCACTCTTGTCTGGGCCACAACCTGGAAGAGGAGTTGCCCAGGGTGAATGCGCGCCCGAAAATGGAACTTCTGGTTCCAGCACATGTATGTGTGCGGCCAGCTAGTCTTCTATGTTTCTGGCATGCAATGATCAGCTAGCCGGCGCGCATAATCATGCAGGGAAATGGAAGACCAGCTCTTCCAGATTCCAGCATTGCCACGCACATGGCCAGCTGATCATCGCAAGTGCATGCATGACAGAAACTTGGAAGAGGAATGGGTGATGCTGCATGTGCCAGGTGACATGGCTCCATGTGCCACTTCGGACACGCATGCCATAGGTTCGCCATCACAGTTATAGGATGAGTAGAGAGAATTGGTCCAGTGGTGAAGGCAACAGGCTAGAAATCAGGAGCCTGTGAGTTCTAGTCCCGCCTTAGGCATGAAAGCCAGCTGAGTGACTTTGGGCCAATCACCAGGCGACTGTGAGTTCTAGTCCCTCCTTAGATATGAAAGCCAGCTGGGTAACTTTGGACCAATCACCAGGAGACTGTGAGTTGTAGTCCCTCCTTAGACATGAAAGGCAGCTGGGTAACTTTGGGCCAATCACCAGGCGACTGTGAGTTCTAGTCCCACCTTAGACATGAAAGCCAGCTGGGTAACTTTGGGCCAATCACCAGGCAACTGTGAGTTCTAGTCCCACCTTAGACATGAAATCCAGCTGGGTGACTTTGGGCCAAGCACCAGGAGACTGGGAGTTCTAGTCCCACCTTAGACATGAAAACCAGCTGGGTGACTTTGAGCCACTCCCTCTCTCTCAGCTCACATTGTCAGGCTTGGGTGACAAGCTGGATTGGTCAGTTCCTACCAAAACCAACGGATCAATATTTTTCCCACAAACAATTCTTTATATGAGTTTTTTTTTAACTAGCTATTGTATATGGATGAATTTTAATTTCTTCTGCTTTAGAACTGGCATTCCTGATCAATAAATTACTGCAAAAATACAAACATACCTGTGTGTTTATTCTTATGGCACCAATGGAAGGAATTTCATAATAGTAACCTGAAATAGAAAATTTAATGCAGGAATTTGAGTTTTAATGAAATACCGATTTCCAGACAAAACACTAGAAATATTAGGACTACGAACATGGAGTCAACAGCAGAAGAAATGGTGAAATTCAAATTCAGAAGCCATATACATTTAAAGATGTAATTTAATTGCCTGGTGATTTTTCCTCTACTTTTTCATCTCCCAATAAATTGGCAATCATTTACAATAAATTGTAAGTGAGCTTCTTCCCATAAATAAAACCTGTAAAAATGCACCTTTGATGATGCAAGCATTAAGTTTGCCTTTATATTCCGATTTAGCAAGGGAGAGGATATAGAACTAATAAGGCTATATGAAGTCCATAAATAGTAAAATAAAGGACCCAAACCTGATTTTATACATAAGAGAAAATAAGGGGTTTTCCATATTTCGCTACCTGCTTTATTAGTATTTTTAGGATTAAAATGTTATTTTAGCTTGGTGCTCTCTGATCTTACTTATTTCCTTACAAACGTTTCATGGCCCATCGAGGTAACATCAGCAGTTCTAGAAGGAAGAGGGGTTTGTGTAGAGGGGGAGGGGGAGTAGGAGTAGGAGGTGGTAGTTGACTGTTGGGTCCTTGATACTCTCTGAGCTTGGTTGTCTTTTTGTAGGTGTTTCATTACCCAACTAGGTAACATCATCAGTACTAGCAGGAAGTGTAGTTTGCTCTCTTTTTACCCTGAACTGCAAATATTCTCCTTTATAGGCTTAAAAGAATCAGAGGGCACTAAGCAACAACATAATAAATAAATATAAACTGTGGCTTGTTGTAAAACATTTATCCATTTATTCATCCATATAAACCCACAATACCTTTATTTTCACAGGCCATCCACTGTATGGGTCCTTTGTCATAATTATGTTGACCAACAGAAAAGGTAAACACACGGACCTAAAACAGAAATATATATATATATATATATATATGTTTGTGTGTTTGATAAGTATCGGCTGTGAGTATAATACGGCTGGGTTTTTATTATTAGCAATGCTAATAAGCTTTTGAACATATTCATGAGCGTTAATAGGAAACGATATAAGAGTGGGGGGCGGGGGGGAAAACTCTGCCAGGAAAAATAATGATGGGTTGATACTGCAACATCACTAAATAATGGCTGCCATCTAGTGGAAGACCTGTTGGAGAACGATAAAAACTTTCTAGTTTCTTTTTTTTAAAAAAAGAATAGAATAGAATTCTTTATTGGCCAAGTGTGATTGGACACACAAGGAAATTGTCTTTGGTGCATAGGCTCTCAGTGTACATAAAAAGACAAGATCCATTCATCAAGAATCATCAGGTACAACACTTACAGCACTTAATGATAGTCATAGGGAACAAATAACGAATAAACCATCAAATCACATTAGGTCAATATAAATCTTAAGGATACCATGTGGATACCAAGGGCTAAGATGCAGAGCTTGTCGATCGAAAGGTTGGCAGTTCAACGGTTCGAAACCCGAGTGCCGCGTAACGGGGTGAGCTCCCGTGACTTGTCCCAGCTTCTGCCAACCTAGCAGTTCGAAAGCACGTAAAAAACAATGCAAGTAGAAAAATAGGGACCACCTTTGGTGGGAAAGGAACAGCGTTCCGTGCATCTTTGGCGTTGAGTCTTGCTGGCCACAGGACCACGGAGATGTCTTCGGACAGCGCTGGCTCTTCGGCTTTGAAACGGAGATGAGCATCATCCCTTAGAATCGGGAACAACTACCACATATGTGCGAGGGAAACCTTTACCTTTTACCTTTACTTGGAAAAAGTTTTTTTAAAACCCTCGGGGGTAAAATGGTATCAGGCAATTTGCCTAGATCCTGTTCCTTGTCTAAAAAATTCCTTGTCTAAAAAAATATGTTTCATTTTTAAAAGCCTCGCAGGTAATAAGGCATTCAAAGAGAATATGAGAGGAAGCTAATTTGGATTCTACATTTCGGTGCCAATTAAGACTGAAACTTGTCAATCAAAGTAAGAGGGATGAAATCCACGGGGAAGAAATTTTAATTTAAGCCAATAATTCATCCGTAAAAGTTGGGCTTTAGCCTCCACTTTCATCGGGCCTGCTTCCAACTGGCATGTCAAGTTGGGTGATACTGAGAAGACAACTCAGGGCAAGGTTGGTTTGATGCTTCCCAACTTGGCAAAACGGCAACAAGAGAGCTAGGATCAGGAGAGAAGTTGGATTAAAACTTCAGCCTGAAAAAGTGCTTAAATTTATCTCTAGTTCAACAATCGGGTTATTCATCTCCAGATCTGAAAAGGCCTCTTATGTATATTGGTTTTAGGGGTGGGATTCAGCCAGTTTGGAGCAATTCGGACAAACCGGATGCTAATGTTACATCACCGAACCGGTAGTTGAAAGGACTGGCTGAGCCTGCCCACCCCACCCCACCCCTCTCAGGAGTCTCCACGTGGCCCATTTTGGATGCAAGGTAAGTGCAGGGCCTGTGTGGAAGCTCTGGGAGGGTGAAAAACAGGCCCACCAGAAGTAATGGAAGTACTGGAAGTCCGTAAACAGTGCCATTTCTGGCCTCTGGAGGACCTCTAGAGCCCAGGGAAGGCGATTTTCATCCTCCTGGAGTCTCGAGGAATGCCTCTGGAGGCTGGGGAGGGTGAAAAAAATGCCCCCCTCTGCCGTGGTGCAGGAGGCTGAGTAGGCCAAGCCCCCATGGCCATGCCCACCCAGCAACCGGGCAGAGAACTAAAATTTTTCAATCTGACCCCTGGCTGGGTTGAACACGAACTGTGAACCTATCATACAACCAGCTTCACAGTACATTGTTAAGTCTCTGATACTGGTTTGTTTACATGGAACTTCATAAAGTGGGCTTAATATCAAGAAATAAGGGTTTAGGAGATAGAATCTCACAATCTAAGCAAGACTCCTGCCTTCATATGAAGGGGGAACTCTGTGAATTGTTTGAACCCCTTTTTCTAAGAAAAGCAATAGCCCTTAAGCTTATATACCACTTCACAGGGTTTTACAGACCCTCTCTAAGCAGTTTACAGGGTCAGCCTCTTGCCCCCAACAATCTGGGTCTTCATTTTACCTACCTCGGAAGAATGGAAGGCTGAGTCAAGCTTGAGCTGGTCAGGATCGAACTGCTGACAATGAGCAGTGAGTTAGCCTGCAATACTGCATTCTAACCACTGTGCCACCACAGTTCCTTCCTTCCTTCCTTCCTTCCTTCCTTCCTTCCTTCCTTCCTTCCTTCCTTCCTTCCTTCCTTCCCTCCCTCCCTCCCTCCCTCCCTCCTTCCTTCCTTCCCTCCTTCCCAATAGCACTTAAATTGATATACTACTACACAGTGCTTTATAGCCCTCTCTGAGCGGTTTACAGAGTCAGCCTCTTGCCCCCAACAATCTGGGTCCTCATTTTACCCACCTCGGAAGGATGGAAGGCTGAGCCAGCCTCGAGCCTGGTGAGATATGAGCTGCCAAATTGCAGGCAGCCAGCAGGCAGCTGAAGTAGTCTGCAGTACTGCACTCTAACCACTGCGCCACCGTGGCTCAAATATGTCTTTGTGTGCGTGCATTTTAATTTTCCAACCAATGAATTCTTCAAATAAGCCCCGGGAGTTACAACGTTCCTAAGGATGAAGGGGCACATAGCTGCACTGCATTGATTGCTCGACTCAAACGAGCAGTATTTGAAATAAATCCTAGTTCCCCTCAAATATCTATTTTCTCAGTACAAAAGCCCGCACCGTCTTTTGAAAAATAGAACAAAAAGGCATGTCGCACCTCATTTCATAATGAGATCCATCTCTCCCTTAACAACTGTCTTCGATTTCCCTCGAGGTCAAATCAGCTTAAATACGAAATTGACTCCCGCCACTGTAAGCCCGGAGCTTTGAAAATGTTTGCAAAGAAACCCCCCCCCCCCCAATATATCATTGGTGGAATTGAACAGTCTTCCAGACAGCCGAGTTATTACCAATTCAGGCCTATTTCACGTAACCGGAGGGCTTTATAAAAACAGGTTTTTAATCAGCCCGTGTCGTTCGGCAGATGCTAGGACATTCGACGCACAGACCGTGGATTAAATAAATGAATGCGCGAACCAGCAGTCACCGCCCGCAATTATTCATTCCCGCAAAGACATTTCTGCAAAGTGACGGACCACTTAGCCGAGATTTTAAATTCAATTACAAGGAAGAACTTGCCTGACATTCTTTTAAGGTGGTTAGTCTTCTTATCAATCAATGACCTAAGACCTGGCTATAATTGCTGTCTCTGGCCGGTACATGTCAGAGACGATTTCAATCAAGGACTTCATGCTCGTTCTAAACAGCAGCGGCTGGTTGAGTAGCCCTCAAAATCAGAATTCCAGATGTCCAGCAGAAGGCGTGAAAGGAACTGCTATGGGAGACTCTCAAATATTGGAATATTGCTATCATGTCACCCTTGGCCCTTCTTTTCTCTTAGACTAGCCATATCTAGTTTCCAGTTTCTGCAGCCATTCTTCAGATGTTTTCGTTTCCAGGCCTTTAATAGTTTTAGTTGGTCTTCTTTGAGAGTTTGGAAAAAGTGCGGAGAAGAGCAACAAAGAGGATTAGGGGATGATTGGAGGCTAAAACATATGAAGAACGGTTGAAGGAATTGGGTATGGCTGGTGTAGAGAAAAGAAGGACTAGGGGAGACATGATAGCAGTCTTCCTGACTGCTCTTTAGAAGGCCAGATCCTGAAGATGAAACTCAAATCCTTTGGCCACCTAATGAGAAGGAAGGACTCCCTGGAGAAGAGCCTAATGCTGGGAACGATGGAGGGCAAAAGAAGAAGGGCAAAGAATGAGGTGGCTGGATGGAGTCACTGAAGCAGTCGGCGTGTGCTTCAATGGACTCCAGAGGATGATAGAGGACAGGAAGGCCTGGAGGAACATTGTCCATAGGGTCGTGATGGGTTGGACATGACTTCGCAACTAACAACAACAACAAAGTTATTGGGTCCCCAACCGTAGAACAGACATAGCACTACCACCATGGATCTTCTATTGCTGCAGCTTTGCTGGTGACAGCAACCTACCAAGGAGTGGGGGTCCAAGGACAGGGGAGGAGAGATTTCAGTGAAAACTAGAAAACAGCTAATGTTATGAAATTGATCTTGAAGGCCCTTGATGAAGCGTTCTTCCAGAATATGTGAAAGCTGAAAGGAGATATTGTGTCCTCTCTCCTCAGCTCCTGCTCTGAAATGAAAGTTGAGGGACTCCCAACTCCATTGGGAATTTAGGCAAGAAAAACAAAATGCACAGGTACCATATATGTGGTACCTTGCTCAATAGTAGTAACTGTGAGAGGGATCTTGGAGTCCTAGTGGACAACCATTTAAATATGAGCCAGCCGTGTGCAACAGCTGCCAACACAGTTCTAGGCTGCATAAACAGAGGGATAGAATCAAGATCACGTGACGTGTTAATACCATTTTACAATGCCTTGGTAAGGCCACACTTGGAATTCTGCATTCAGTTTTGGTCGCCATGATGTAAAAAAATGTGGAGACTCTAGAAAGAGTGCAGAGAAGAGCAACCAAGATGATTAGGGGATTGGAGGCTAAAACTTATGAAGAATGGTTGCAGGAACTGGGCATGGCTAGTTCAATGAAAAGAAGGACAAGGGATGACATGATAGCAGTCTTCCAATATCTCAGGGGCTGCCACAAAGAAGAGGGAGTCAAACTATTCTCCAAAGCACCTGAGGGCAGGAGAAGAAGCAAAGGATGGAAACTCATCAAGGAGAGAAGCAACTTAGAACTAAGGAGAAATTTCCTGACCGTTAGAACAATTAATCAGTGGAACAACTTGCCTCCAGAAGTTGTGAATGCTCCAACACTGGAAGTTTTTAAGAAGATGTTGGATAACCATTTGTATAAAGGGTTTCCTGGAGGTCCTGAAGACCTCCAAGGTCCCTTCCAACTCTGTTATTCTATTCTATTAGGCTAGGGATCTTACCACCATATTAACAACATTTGGAAAGGTGGGGTAGTGAAGATGGTGTTGAGTGAAGGTACTATGTTGTTAGAGTGGATTTGAGATTGTTTGAACAGAGAACTCAAAATGGTATGATTGAGATCTATTCCAATCTTTTGAAAGTCAAGAGACCTTGGAATTTCAAATCCAGGTGACACACAGTCACGTCCATCCAGTTTTCTTGGCAACAGTTGAAAGTTGACTTCAGCCTCCTTCCAGAATGTTTCTCAACTTCGCAATGTGGCCTACAGCTTTGGCATTTCCAGAGTGTCTCCCATCCAAAAACTAATCAGACCAGATCCTGCTTAGCTTCTGAGCCCAGATGGTCAATCTGGTGCTACCCCAGCTGTGACATAGTTTCTGTTATCTCCTTAAATGATCACATTTCTTTCTTTCTTTCTTTCTTTCTTTCTTTCTTTCTTTCTTTCTTTCTTTCTTTCTTTCTTTCTTTCTTTCTTTCTTTCTTTCTTTCTTTTTGTGACGGTCTAAAATATCGTATTCAATATTACACGAATGTGAAAATGAATAAAGTATTATTTTAAAATACAACAAATCTGTTTGTTTAAAATTCCACTGTGCATTCCTTTTTTTAATGCACTGCTCTAAGTTCACACATGTGAAACATTTATGTCACCTTCTTGATTTTGTTTTTTAAAAAAATGCAAATAATGTTAGAGAAAGTAAATATCAAAATTATTTTTTTTACCGGAGGATCTTACCTTTTTGTCCTTATTGTATTTCTCGAATATCTCCTGAGCTTTTTCTTCACCTCCATCAGTAAACAACATTATAATTTTGTTGCAGTTAGCTCTGAAGACACTCTGACTGTCCTGGAATAGATAACAACGTAGTCACGGCATCATCGGAGAACATATTTCAATACACAAGACTTTTTCAGAAATGTCAACTTGCAAAGCATCCCTGGCCTGCTCTCGAGTTGCCATAGGAAAGGGTGGGGGGATGGGAAACTGATGAAACAGCACAGCAGCCAAAGACAGATGTACATTCCAGACTTATCTCTCTCAAGGCTGTATCCCAGGGTTACTTACAGCAGCCGAAGGGGAGTGATCTCTACAACCCGCAAAATTGCCCCGTTGGCGAATGTGATTGATGACACACCAGAGCAGGTGGGGGGGCGGGGAGGATGGAAACGGGCATGATTGGGGCCATAAATTACGTGGGGTCAGAGTTAGCTTCACTTGGAACATGTGGAGATGAAGCTCCTGATAAATAACTGGATTTCTTTTGAAACTTGGCTGAGGTTCATGATTTAATTAGGGCATCCATTTGAACCCTAACAAGAAACACACTTCTATCTTTTTCCATGTTTCCTCATTGTGTATAGATACCCCTGTTTAAAGGGTCTGGTAAAAATTGAAAAAAAATATTACAAATGTACAAGGTGAACACAGAGATAGGCAACAAGTATCAGAATGGTGAGCATAACCAGACAACCTTTTTAACATGCAAACATTCATCACGTACACATAAAAAGTGATGCGACTTCGATTGCTCTATCAGTAACAGTAACAGTTGTAAGGGGCCTTGGAGGTCATCTAGTCCAACTGCCTGCTCACACAGGAATCCTGTACTAGGGATTCAAACTGCTGAACTGCTGACTTTTCTGATTGACAAGCTCAGTGTCTTAGCCACTGAGCCACCAATGAGTTCAGGTCTCCTCATCTGACTGCTCACTTCTGTTCTTGCATTCTGGTTCTTAGCTTCCTCCCCATTGGTCCTACATAATCATTGCAATGAACAAGGGCACAGATTTAATTTTGCATCAATTATGATTGTGGGCCGAGCAGGGACAAAAATAGCCAGGGAAATGATTGACGGCTGGGAAACGGGCCCCTCGTCAGTCAAAATGGGTGCTGAGTTACCATCAACCTATCAAATACTTAAGTGGGCTTGGCAGCACAAGGAAAAGACAGCCAATCACCAGCCATCAACACACCAATCAGCCAATAGGAAGGCACCACATAAACATATGCTGAAAGCATATATCTACGAGACCGCCTTCTGCCACCAATGGCCTTCCACCAACCAATACGCTTCCACAGAGAGGGGCTCCTCAGGGTGCCATCGGCCAAGCAATGTTGACTGGTGACCCCCAGAGGGAGAGCCTTCTCTGTGGGGGCACCCGCCTTCTGGAATGAATTGCCCGCAGGGATATGCATGATCCCCGACCTGCATACCTTCCGCCGGGCCCTTAAGCCCCTACTTTTTCAACAAGCTGGACTAGCCTGAGAAGAATTCGGACAGGGTGTTTTTAAATTCTTGGGTTTTTAAATTGTGGAGGCAAGGGATTTAATTTGTTTGAACTGTTTTTTAAATTTTGCACGCTCGGTTGTTTTAATGTGGCTGTGCACCGCCCTGAGTCCTTCAGGAGAAGGGCGATATAGAAATTCAATAAAATAAATAAATGAATGAATAAATATTCCAGTAGAGAGAAATTCCCTGAAAATGGGTTCCAGCACAAGTTCGAAAGCTTGGAAGAGTAAATCTCTAGTCGCAGTGATCAACCCAGATTGGATCTCACAAAATCATCCTGGGACATATATATTTGCCTTCATTCATAACCTAATTTCTCCCCGCTATTCACATAAAGATTGGCAAACTAACTCCGTGGAAGAAAGACAGGATGCTAATGTGATTTATAAACAAAATTGGAATCCATTCACTCATTCAATAACTAAGGCCATTCTGAAGCAATCATAGCTTTATGATACTACAAAAATGTCAATACACCAAAATTAAGTTTTCAATTTGCCGAGACCAAGATTATTAAATCGAACGAGCCTTAAATGTTGAGTCTTAAATATTTTAAGCTGTTTATCTATCCATCATTTCTCCCCCGCCCCCCCCCCCCCCAAACACGCTCCCTAGGTTAATAAAACCAGCAATATGATCTTGATTCGGAAATAAAACATTTATGTAGAAATAAAAAATGCACGTAGGATTCAACACACACTCCGGTGCTTTGGAAATCTGACGGTGTAAACTATTTTTTTTTATTTATTTAAAAAAAAAATCCGTCATAAATATGATAAATTACCCATGGTAAAACTTGCTTACATTCCAGATTCTGTGACGATACTCTGTACACACATGAATAAATAAAATAATTTGTAAAGATTCAACCTGTGAATAATCACCATGGTTTAAGGAAAGGGACTATTTTAGATATTTAATAAAAACAAAGAATTTTTTTTTTTTTTTGCAGAATGTAACTATAGATCTCAATTGATGACGAGTTTAAATAATATCTTGAAAATGCTTATTGGTCAAATAAAGATTTAGGAACTGAATATTGAAGTACCACTAAGTGGGAACAGTTTGATGCATATAGTAATTTCCACTTTCCCATGAAGAATTGAATATTACATTAGTAGCTGTGTTTAGAAGTTATACAGATAGTCCTCGACTTACAACAATTCATTTAGTGACCGTTCAAAGTTACAGGAGCACTGGGAAGAGTGACTTACGACCATTTTTCACTGCTACGTCCGTAGCCGTATCCCCATGGTCGTGAGATCCAAAGTCAGACGCTTGGCAACTGACTCATATTTATGACGGTTGCAGAGTCCTGGGAATCACGTGATTCCTTCTTGCGACCGTCTGACCAGCCAAGTCAACAGGAAACCCAGATTCATTGTTGTTACTCACTTGGTAACTGCAGTGATTCATTTAACAAATGTGGCAAGAAAGGGTGTAAAACCCACTTAACAAATGTTTCTCTCAGCAACAGAAGTTTTGGACATAATTGGGGTCGTAAATCGGGGATTTCCCATACTACACCCCCTTTTAGGTTGATTGTTATGAGCAAAAGAGCCTGAAAGCATCTTATGCTAGGCTGCCCCCCCCCAAAAAAAACCCCCAAAAATGACATTTGGACTAGTTCCTTTATTGATGTTGGCCTACAGACAGAATCTTGCCAGATTAAAGCAACTGTCTGCATAACTATAGCTACAGTAGTGGTCAAAATTGTGGAAATCTTTTGGGAAAAGGTTTTTCTAAAAGGTTTTTTATTTTCTAAAACTAGCTAATAACCAGCAGGTTCTGACAGGCTCTGGAGAACCGGTAGTGGAAATTTTGAGGAGTTCAGAGAACCGGTAGCGGAAATTTTGAGGAGTTCAGAGAACCGGTAGTGGAAATTTTCAGTAGTTCAGAGAACTGGTAGCGGAAATTTTGAGGAGTTCGGAGAACCGGTAGTGGAAATTTTGAGGAGTTCAGAGAACCAGTAGCGGAAATTTTGAGGAGTTCAGAGAACCGGTAGCGGAAATTTTGAGTAGTTCAGAGAACCGGTAGCGGAAATTTTGAGGAGTTCGGAGAACCGGTAGTGGAAATTTTGAGGAGTTCGGAGAACCGGTAGCGGAAATTTTGAGTAGTTCGGAGAACTAGCAAATACCACCTCTGGCTGGCCCCAGAGTGGGGAGGGAATGGGGATTTTGGAGTATCCTTTCCCTGGAGTGGGATGGGAATGGAGATTTTCCCTGCCATGCCCAGCAAGCCACGCCCACAGAACCGGTAGTAAAATAAATTGGTTTTCACCATTGCTAATAACACCACTTTTGGGGGGACTAGTACCATAAAATTATATATCAATGGAAAGATAATTTAATCCAGAATGTAATGCAATAACGTTTTTGAAGGATTTGCTATTAGAAAAAAAGTTACAGTATAAAGTATTATTATTATTATTATTATTATTATTATTATTATTATTATTATTATTGGTTAATCTGTAGTGAGATTCACAGACTTTGAGGCTGGTTAATAGCTCAGCAGCTCGAGTCCTAACCAAGGACCTAGGAATTGTTAAGGTATCGTCGGAGGATGTGAGCTGTTCCGAGTAAGGTGGTTTTTTGTAGAGTCAAAATGTTCAAGTCCGGTAAATTTAGAATTTCTAAATAGCGGGGTAGTCCTTTGGGTATTGCTCCAAGGGCTCCAATTACAATCGGAACAACACATGATTTCTTTTTCCATAGTCGCTCAAATTCAATTTGCAAGTCCCGGTACTTTGTGATTATTATTATTATTATTATTATTATTATTATTATTATTATTATTATTATTATTATTATTATTATTAGTATTATTATTATTATTATTATTATTATTATTATTATTATTATTATTATTATTATTATTTCCTATTTCCTATTAGTAATTCTTACATATTCTGGCCATTGTAACTGACCACAATTATTCCACATATCTTTTCTAGAATGGACAGAGGCAAAGTTTTATTATGACTTTATAATAACATGCAATGCAAATTTAATTCAGTGTCTGCCGAGCAACACAGGGGTGCTATCTTTTCGTAAGCATGTTCAGGCTGCTGTAAAAATTTCTCATGTCCCAGAATTTAAAAAATTAATACTCAGATAAAATGGGTTCTTTTTTTTTCTTACTAGGAATTTATTTCTTTGAGGGGGGGTCCTTGGTGCTCTATGAACTTGGTTCCTTTCTGGCAAACATTTCATTACTCTAACTAGGTAACATCATTGGTGCTAATTTATTACTTTGCCACTAGAGGGCACTGTGGCGCTGCTGTTTCTTTCCCAGTACGGTCGCCCCCTCTACTGGTTAAAGAGTATAGTGCGGCTTTCGTGCAGTTAAGCTTGGAAAGAAAGTAGCTAGGTTGGGAAGCTTCATCTGAGAAGAGAGAACAGCAGGTAGAAACAGAAGAGGTGGCAGGAGTAGAAAACACGATAGAGGAGAAGAAATTAGGGAAGGGAAAGGAGGGCGTGAGATGAAAGTATGGGGAGGCAATGGGTAGGAAAAGAGGAGGCAACAGGGAAAGCTGGTGGTCAAATTACTTTCAGGAAGAGAGCCAGGACAGACCATTTCTTATCGGGTATATCTAATAGCTATGCCGATTTGTGCTTTAGTCCGGCAAGATTCCTGTCTATAGGCAAGCAACAATAATAAAAATAAAAAACTGCTCTGTACCACTTCTGTCATTCTTGGTTCCTTCTGCCAGACGGTTCAACCACACTATATAAAGCATTTAAATCAATCAAGGAATAAAAGGAAGCCTAGGTGTCTCCTCAAGGTCCATGAAGACAACCTTCTGGGACCCCTCAAAAACCAAGGAGCTGTGCTTTTCTTTCTTTCTTTCTTTCTTTCTTTCTTTCTTTCTTTCTTTCTTTCTTTCTTTCTTTCTTTCTTCTCTTCCTTCCTTCCTTCCTTCCTTCCTTCCTTCTTTCCTTCCTTCCTTCCTTCCTTCCTTCCTTCCTTCCTTCCTTCCTTCTCTCTCTCCTTCCTTCCTCATCCCACTTCCTTCCTTCCTTCCTTCCTCATCCCACTTACTTACTTACTTACTTTTCTTCCTTTCTTCCTTCTCTCTCTCTTCCTTCTCTCTCCTTTCTTCCCTTCTTTCCTTCCTCATCCCTCCCTCCCTTTCTTTCTTTTCTTTTTTCTTTCTTTCTTCCTTCTCTCTTTCTTCCTTCCTTCTCTCCTTTCTCCCCTTCCTTCCTCATCCATCCCTCTTTCCTTCTTTCTTTCTTTTCCTTCCTTCCTTTTCTCTCCCTCTTCCTTCCTTCCTTCCTTCCTTCCTTCCTTCCTTCCTTCCTTCCTTCCTTCCTTCCTTCCTTCCTTCCTTCCTTTCTGTTTAACCCATACCCTAACCCAGCCATTTTCACTTTGTTTGCTGCATAAACCATGTTATAAACACAGAGCAATATATCTCCACAGCTCACCCCAGCGGTTGACGAAAATGACATTAGAATTCTGTCCCCTGTTTAAACGGGCAGGTTTTTAGCATTTATACAGGACACGAATGAACCCCAATTGAAAAAGCTCACAGGTGCCACTTTGCAGCCCTTACATTGAGCAGCTGCTCAAAGGCGTAACTGAATCCCTTTTTGTAGTCGGTGATTCCTTTCGCTTGGATTTTGTAGACGGCTTCCTTCAACTTCTTCTTGTTCCTCACGTTAGCTTGTACGAGATGATTGAAACAACTGACATTTTGAGCTTTATCGTTGAACTGGGAAAGAGAGAGAGAGAGAGGGAGAGAGAGCAGTCAATAAAACAGAGAAGGTAAACGAAGAAAGACATTTTGAAAATTAAATCACAAATTAAGGGATTGATAGACATCAAGGGTCCCTAAACTGGAGCTAAGCATTTTTTTTTCCCCAGGATATAAATGTTTAGACAAGAGTGTTTCCATCATTACTTCAGAATTTTTTCTCCTCTCTGTCGAAACGCAGAAGCTTCTGAATTGCCCAACAAAAAGAAAATAAAATAAAAAAAGTCACACCATATATGTGAAAAGCATGCAATGTTTAGAGAAAAAAATTTTTTTTTAAAGTGAATGCAATCAGGCACTGATGAAGTCCAGTCTCTGATCTAATCTGGAAAACCAGCTATGCAATTCTTTAAACCATCTAGATCAGTGAGGAAATCCAATTTTTTTTACTACCGATTCTGTGAGCGTGGCTTGGTGGGCATGGTGTTGCTTGGTGGGCGTGGCTTGGTGGGTGTGGCAAGTGATGGATTCTACAAAATCTTCATTCTCACCCCACTCCAGGGGGAAGGATATTGCAAAATCTCAACCCACTCTGGGGCCAGCCAGAGATGGTATTTGCCGGTTCTCTGAACTGCTCAAAATTTCCACTACCGGTTCTCCAGAACCTGTCAGAACCTGCTGGATTTCACCCCTGATCTAGATTAGGTTCATGATAGCAAATAAACTATGGTTTCTGTCAAACAGCTTCCTCCTCTAATGGTTGATTTGTTTGCAAATACTATTTATGGCGAGCGATCCATCAATGGATGCTGCGATGGAGGTTGATGGATGGTTTGGGAACCTAACAAAACAAGTCTAGTTTTCTACACGAATAACAGATAAACCAGCTGGATTAACATCAAAGTTATCAGATGCATAACTATCTTGATCAGGGGTGAAACGCTCCCAGTTCGGACTGGATCTCTCAATCTGGTAGTGATAGCAGTGGGTGGTTTGAGAACCAGTAGCAAAAATCCCTGCCCCCCCTCCCCCATGCCCAGCTGAGCCGTGCGATCATCAGAGGCTTTTTTTCTTTTTACTTTTAAAAGCATTTTTTCTTCGGCCGAAAAAAATGCTTTTAAAAGTAAAGAAAAAACAAAACAAAACACCTCTGATGATCATGTGGCTCAGCTGGGATCGTCAGAGCCTTTTAGAAGTATTTTTTCTACAACCTCTTTGGCTGAAGAGGTTGTTTTAAAAAATCCTTTTAAAAGCCTCTGACGATCCCAGCTGAGTTGCCTGATCGCCAGAGGCTTTTTTTTCTTTTGAAAGTTTCACCACTGATCTCGATGCATCCGTAACTTTGAGGTTAATCTAGTCGGTTGGTTGATGGATGGATGGATGGATGGATGGATGGATGGATGGATGGATGGATGGATGGATTGATGAAGGCCTGAAGGTCCAGAAGGAGCCATGGCTCTGTCTGTAGACCCGAGGAATGGAAGGCTAGGCCCAATTCATTGGAATGCAATAAATCAAAGAATGAATTCACTGAGAAGACTTCCACCCATGGAGCTGACGGAGGTTTTCTTTTCATATAACAGAAGGGGGCCAAGGCAAATGAAAGTCTGAAGATTGTTATTTAAAATCAAGAGATTAAAACGCATCTCGGAGGAAATCTGGAAAAAAATGCATTGGTTTTACACCACTGGCAAAGGGGGAGAGGGGGAGAGCACAGTAGCTATATTTAAAGTCTTCGCCACTAGGTGGCAGTGCCATAATACAGAAGGAATAATAAGAGAATTAATATAGGAAATCCTCAACCTACGACCACCATTGAGCCCAAAATTTCAGTTGTTAAGACAGTGGCTGTATATTTTCCTGTAATTGTAATGTACAGCTATTGAATTATTTAAAATTTCAAATAACAAAATAAGAGAGTTGGAAAGTATGTTGGAGGTCTTGTAGCAGTAGTGGGATTCATTTTTTTTTTTACTATGGATTTTGTGGGCATGGCTGGTGGGCGTGGCTTGGCTTGGTAGGCGTGGCTTGGTGGGCATGGCAGGGGAAGGATACTGTAAAATCTCCCCTCCAGGGGAAGGGTACTGCAAAATCCCCATTTCCTCCCGATCAGCTGGGACTTGGGAGGCAGGGAATAGATTGGGGCGGGGCCAGTCAGAATTTTTACTACCGGTTCTCTGAACTACTCAAAATTTCCGCTACCGATTCTCCAGAACTGGTCAGAACCTGCTGAAACCCACCTCTGTCTCATAGCCTAACTTCCTGCTCAAACAGAAGACCCTATACCATTTCAAATAAAATGGAATTAAAATTATTTTTTTAAAAAAAATGTAATTTCATTGTAATTTAATAATAAACTATTATGGGATCCTCTGTAGCAGGATAATCACTCCATTCTTAACATTTTATATCTGCAATATATGAAAAGAGAGAGAGAGAGAGAGAGAGAGAGAGAGAGAGAGAAATATAAGCTATTTAGAAGCAACCAATTTTCTTTGAATCTCTAACACTCTTAAATGCAGAGCCCTGATAGAAAGAGGGAAAAAACCCGTCTCTTTAATTCAAAACCAGCCTACTGCTATATCACAGGATTGGTTGGGGAATACAGAAATTTGAAAATATATAGCTGGCTTGATGCCAATCTAATCAGATGTTGCTGGAATGCGTTTTCCAAACTAGGGAGATCGGTTGGTGCAGCTTGGTGCAGTTTGATGGCCCAGAAGTATCTATACATATTAAACGGGCAGCTCTGAAATAAATCTAACTCCAAGACATTCTTCCTTGCAACTATGTCCAGATTCGTTTTTGGCCTGCCTGCGTTCAATAACGGGATCTAAGCGTCAGTTCTGATCAAAAGTTAAACTAGAAGAATACCAGTAGCGTTTCTCAAATCTAGGGGAGGGAGGAAAGGAGGGAAGGAAGGGAGGAGGGAGGGAGGAAAGGAGGGAGGGAGGAAAGGAGGGAAGGAAGGAAGGAAAGGAGGGAGGGAGGGAGGGAGGGAGGAAAGGAGGGAAGGAAGGGAGGAGGGAGGGAGGGAGGAAAGGAGGGAGGGAGGAAAAGAGGGAAGGAAGGAAGGAAAGGAGGGAAGGAAGGAAGGAAGGAGGGAGGGAGGGAAGGAAGGAAGGATCGAAGAATAGAGTAGGACATTCGCATCATAAAGGTAAAGGTTCCCCTCACACATATGTGCTAGTCCTAGGGATGGGTTCTAAATTTTTTTACTACCGGTTCTGTGAGTGTGGCTTATTTTTTGGGTGTGGCTTGATGATCATGTGACAATTCTTTAGGATTTAGCAGAGGTCCTGGTCTACCAGGCTTTTAAACTGCTTGCAAGAGCTGTACCAGTCTACTCATTTTTGTTTTTGGAGGGCACCCGGTTTACCCGTTTGTTTTCTTTTACACTGATCAGCTGTAGGGCGGCCCTTTGAAGCCCCGCGGCAAGAATTTAAACAGTTTTTTTTCCCTCTAGCCATCAGCTGGGACTCAGGAGGCAAAGGCAATAGATTGAGGGTGAGGCCAAATAAAAGGTAAGAATAATGCGGGGGGTGGAGGTGGGGTTAGGCAGAACCGGTTTGGTGATGTCATATCAGAACCGGGCCAAACCGAGAGGAACCCACCACTGTGCTAGTATTCCCGACTCTAGGGGGCAGTGTTCATCTCCATTTCCAAGCTGAAGAGCCAGCGTTGCCTGAAGATGTCTCCACGGTCATGTGGCTGGCATGACTCAACGCCAGGAGGTGCCAAGAATGCAGTTTCCTTTCCCACCAAAGGGGGGTCCCTATTTTTCTACTTGCATTTTTTTAAGTGCTTTCGAATTGCTAGGTTGGCAGAAGCTAGGAGAAGGTCATGGGAGCTCACCCCGTTACGTGGCTCTAGGGATTCGAACCTCTGAACTGCCAACCTTTCAATCGACAAGACGATCTCAGCCATCTAAGTCGCTGAGCCACCGTGTCCCTTATTAAATTGCATCATACAAAGATACATTTTGATCTGCACTAAACCCTTCGCTGCTTGCTTTGTCTTCCATTTGCTGTTCGTTCTCCGAGAGCTCCTATTTTTTTTTGAATCCAAGCATTTAAGCACTTTAAGAACTTCAGGCATATAAATCAAAACCAAAAGTACGAGGAATAACCTAAAGTTCTCCATGTGTTTTACTATGGGGTAATTGTTGCCCGATCTTCTTTAGACCTGCCCCCCACCCCAAACCCTTCAACACATTGGTGAAATGTAAAATTTGTTACTACTGGTTCTCTGGGCATGGCTTGGTGGGGGTAATGTGACTCGGTGGGTATGGCCAACTTTTTTTTTTTAACTTTTAAAAGCATTTTTTCTACAACCTCTTTGGCCAAAGAGGTTGTTAAAAACAATGCTTTTAAAAGCCTCTGACGATCAGGCAATTCAGCTGGGATCATCAGAGCCTTTTAAAAGCATTTTTTCTACAACCTCTTCAGCCAAAGAGGTTGTAGAAAAAAATGCTTTTAAAAGTAAAAAGAAAAGCTTCTGATGATCATGCGGCTCAGCTGGGCAATGGGTGGGGACACAGGGATTTTTGCTACCGGTTTCTCCGAACCACCCACCTCCAATCGCTACCGGATCGGGCGATCCGGTCTGAACCGGAAGCATTTCACCCCTGCTTCAACATCGGAAAGAGAGGGGTACTTACAGAGACCACGTTCACAAAGTCATCATCCGACAAGGTTTCCAACATTTCAATGACGGACGTTCGGATCAACTTCAGCGTCAACCCACTGACACTCCCGCTCCTACCAGGGAGGAAGAAACCGTCCATCGTGGACCATCAAAAGTGGACATCTCACTTGTTACTCTGGCCCCTTACAAGCAAATCTGGGCCAGCTCTGGACTTGCGGCCTTATCTTTTCCATGACTTTGATCTCTTCCATCGACAAACCCAAAGGGCCTTTGGCAAGTCAAAATCAGGGATCTTCAAGTTTCCTCCCTTCCCCTCTCCCTCTCTCCTCTCCCTTCCTTCTTCCCTCCCTTCCCAGTCTCTTCCTCCCTTCCTCCCTCCCCTCCCTCCCTCCCCTCCCTTCCTTCCCCCTCTCCCTCTCTCCCATCCCTTCCTTCTTCCCTCCCTCCCCTTTCCTTCCTTCCTCTCCCCTACCTCCCCAGTCTTTCTCCTTCCTTCCTTCCTTCCTTCCCCTCTCCCTCTCTCCCCTCCCTTCCTCTCAGTCTCTTCCTTCTTTCCTTCTTTCTTTCCTTCCTTCCCCTCCCTCTCTCTTCTCCCTTCCCTCCCTCCCCAGTCTGTCTCCTTCTTTCCTTCCCCTCTCCCTCCCTCCCCTCCCTCTCTCCCTCCCCAGTCTCTTCCTTCTTTCCTTCCTTCCCCTCCCTCTCTCCTCTCCCTTCCTTCTTCCCTCCCTCCCCAGTCTCTTCCTACCTTTTCTCCTTCTTTCCTTCCTTCCCCTCTCCCTCTCTCCTCTCCCTCCTTCTCCCCTCCCTCCCCAGTCTGTCTCCTTCCTTCCTTCCCCTCTCCCTCCCTCCCTCCCCTCCCTTCCTTCTTCCCTTCCCTCCCCTTTCCTTCCTTCCTTCTTCGTTCCCTCCCTCCCTCCTTTCTCTCTCGCCATTCCTCCTTTTAAAATTCACATTCTTAGAGGCCGCTTTGGGATTTCAACCCCTTTCTTTCGCAAGGAAGAGCAGCAAGCAGCGCTATTCCCCCCCCCCCCCCCCCCCCGTCCTGTTGCATTTCAAAAGGTTATCAAAGCGAATATCATTTATATATTCATCCTATTGATACATCCGCCCATCTCACGAGAACTGCATCTCTGGGCGGCGTACCATAAAAAAGAGCCTTCCCGTTTTTTAAACATCTTCATGCCCATTGCTGTAACCAAATATATATATATATATATACTTTACAATCCTCTGTATGAATGCTTAACCTTTTTGGGGGCACTTACGCATCAACAAGAATCAGCATATCTTTTGGAGAGGCAGCTCCTTGGATGTAACCTGAAATGGAAAAGATAAGCGAATAGAAAAAGGTCAGAACTTTCTAAAAAAATCCTTTTGTTCGTGTCCGGATCTCTCAGCGAGGGGGACTCCCGAAGGATCAAAGGAGGCTTCTTTGTAAACCCACCAGGAAACTCACCTCCAACTCCCCCCCCCAAAAAAATCTCATTTCTCATTTAGCCGACGCCTGTCTGCATAACCGTGAAGTTGGACGACCTCTGTACGCCAAGCTTCCAAGCTTTCGCAAAGCACATCAAAAGGTTGCATAAAGAGAATATGAATAGACGTGGTGTCTGGTTCTATAGGAAGGTTAGCACTCACCTCCCTCCTAGGAAAATGAGATGTTTTAGGAAATATTTAAAAAGGCAGAATATTTCCCCTAAAAGGGAGGCAGAAATTCACCTTTGCCAATGGGCCATTATGGCCTGGGCCAGACTATTCCAGTCTAAGCCTGACTAGGTGGCTCAGTGGCTAAGACCCTAAGCTTGTCGATCAGAAATGTCGCAGTTTGGCGGTTCAAATCCTTACCACAGGTCTTGTTGTGGCTCCGTTGCCTGAGCCTGTGTCATCAGCAGGAGAGGACTCTGAGAGTGAGGGAGAGGAGTTGGTAAGGCCTCCTTCTCCAGGACCCTCCTCTCTGGCATGCCTCTGGAGGACACTGAAGGGCAAGAGATAGTCCCAGAACCAAGCACGGTCCCCGCAGCCACAGGTGGACAGTGATGAGGGTAATGAGTCTTGGCTGGACCCTCGCCAGCGTCGCAGGAGACAGGCGCACGCAACAGAAGAAAAGGTGTGCCTGTGATTAGCTGACTCCCTGGACCACACCCCACAGGCTATAAAGGGTGTGAGTTAAGCATTCAGACTCTGTGATGGACAAAACTAACTAATTCCTTGGAGTCACTTTGCATCTCGGCTTCAGATTTATTCCTGGACAATTGTTGTGGTGTGTATTTTCTTCTAAGTGATAGAAGATCTTGGCAAGCAGCTGCTGGGATTGCTGCCAAGCGTCTTATCGGACTAATTGGTTGCCTGCCAGTTTATTTAACCCCCGACTGTCTGTCTGAGTGTGTGTGTGGGTGACGGGGACAGAACAGGTCTCCTGCGTGAGCAGGGAGTTGGGACTACATGACCTCCAAGGTCCCTTCCAACTCTTATTCTACATAACCAAGATCTACCTCCTTCAAACAGAGCCATAGTAGGAATTGGCCCAAGGCCCTTTCATGACATCATCACCCAGCAAGAGTCAACCAAGCTTGGGACTCAGGACACTTCTACAGCAGTGTTGGGCAAACCTTTTCAACACCGAGTGCCAAAACAGGGGCTCGTATGTGCACCTGCGCGTGCATGCATGCTGGAAACAGGAAGAGCAGCCGCCAGTGTGCTTGCGTGCATCGGGAAGATGATCTTCCTATTTGCAGCGTGCACATGCACACCGGCCACCTGAACTTCCTGTTTCTGGTGCATATGCCCGCGTGAAGACCAGCTGACTGGTGCGCATGCGCAAGCTGGAAATTGGAAGATCATGTTCCTGGGCATGCGCATGTGTGCCGGGCAACTGCTCTTCGGTTTCCGGCACTTCCACATGCATGAAACCAGCTGGCTGGTGCACCGGAAGCTGGAAATTGGAAGCCGGAAGCCGGAGAGCAACAGGCGATGGCTCGTGTTGCGTGCCACTTCCGGCACGCATGCCATAGATTCGCCATCACAGGCCTACAGAGTTGTCCCTGATTGGCCCCATGGGCATCTGACAACCAATCAGAATACAAGCTCAAATTCAAAATCCCAGAAAGAGCACATAAAACCCAGGCACCTCTCACCAGCACTCTCTTCCCTTCCCCCCCCCCCTCTTCACCCAAGATCTTCAAGACATGTGATTCTGTCCACTGTTAAAAAAAAAAAAAAACATCTTTCCAAGCAGCCACCAATGTTTCCACTTGTCTTTCTCCGGCCCACTTGGAACGGAACCCAAAAGGAGATTTCTTCCAACACTTTCAGAGTTTGAACCTCTACAATTCGCTGCGTGGATTGTGAGACGCAGAAAGTTCTCGATTAGAAAGTCCTCGAGTTTGTTTTGATGGCTGACTGGCTGGCTGGCTTGATGTACGAATTAACAACCCCGCAGGAGGGAAGCTTTGAAAATGGGGGGGGGGAGCAGCTCTCTGAAAAAGTTCTCCCGTGTTCCCTCTTCCTTCTAAATTGCTTGGCTCCTTGCCCTCCGCGGAGCTGCTAATAGAAAATCTGAAGGGGGGAGGGGTGGAGGAAGGAGGCAAAACGTAAAACAACGCGCACCTCCTCCCCCGCCAACCTTTTTCCTCCCATCAGTTCCATTTTCCAAACTTCAAAGCAAACCCTTCCTCCTTTAATTAAGAAATCTGTAAAAAAAAAAAAGCAAGCAAAGGAGCTAAGAGGCTCTGATATTTTAATTAAAGGTGTAGTAATTCTTGCTCAAATTCTTGTCTCTTTGTGATTTTTTTTTAACGTACAGTATCGGTGCTTGGAGAAAAACTGACATCTGAAATTGCCTTTCAGAATTTTAAATTTTTCTATGTCTGTCTAATCTATATCTTCTTCAACATTAGCATCAATATCTATCAATATATCTATCAATTATCTCTCTATTCACTCTCTATGTATTTATATCTATCCATCTATCCAGAATCTTAAATCAATCCATCCATCCATCCATCCATCCATCCATCCATCCATCCATCCATCCATCCATCCATCCATCCATCCATCTATCTATCTATCTATCTATCTATCTATCTATCTATCTATCTATCTATCGTCTATCTATCTGTCTGTCTATCTGTCATGACAGATAGATAGATATGTCTATCTATCTTTCATTGGTCGGTCTGTCTGTCCATCCATCCATCCATCCATCCAGAATTTTAAATCTATATGTCTGTCTGACTGTCTCTGTCTGTCTGTCTGTCTCTCTGTCTGTCTGTCTGTCTATCTGTCTGTTTGTCTATCTATCACTATCTATCTATCTATCCATCCATCCATCCCTCCCTCCCTCACCTATCTATCATCTGTCTGTCTGTCAATCAATCAATCAATTATCTATTTATCATCAGTCGGTCTATCCATCCATCCATCCATCCATCCATCTAGAATTTTAAATCTATGCCTGTCTGTCTGTGTCTATCTGCTTATCTGTCTGTCTGTCTGTCTGTCTGTCTGTCTGTCTGTCTGTCTGTCTGTCTGTCTGTCTGTCTATCTATCTATCTATCTATCTATCTATCTATCTATCTATCTATCTATCTATCATTGTCTGTCTTTCTGTCTTTCTATCATCTATCTATCTATCTATCTATCTATCTATCTATCTATCTATCTATCTATCTATCTATCTATCTATCTATCATCTATCTATCGTCTGTCTATGTCTGTCCATCCATCTGTCCATCCATCCATCCATCCATCCAGAATTTTAAATCTATGTCTGTCTGTCTCCCTCTCCCCACCTCCGTACCCCTCTATCCATCTATCCACAAATACACAAGCACACACACCCTTGTCCAGCTTTCGATGGACAATTGCATTTGGACCCCAGGAAAGCTATCGGCAAATTCATGGATTCAGACGCATACCAAAAGACGCAGCTTATTTTTGTGGGATCAGAACTGAGCCTTTCTAAAGACGCTTCTGATTGAAGGTGGCGGAGATTTTATAAAGAGAGCCTTAAGTTACTATCAAGGTTACCTTGCCTGGTGGAGCAATTTGACCGAACTACACAATCAAAATCAAAAGAAAGTTCCAGCATGTGTGATTTTTACCCAAATCTTTTTAACTTCACTGAAACTTTCTTTCTCAGCATTTTATATATCAGTATCTAGTCTCTTACATTGAACTGAATATCTGACCCTCCAAGGACTAGGGGGAAAAAATGAAATATCTTAAATGCAACCAAGCTATGCATAACTTATAGCCAACTGAATCAGAATAGAGCTGGCAGGTCTTCTAGTCCAGTAAAAAAAAAGTGAAGCTGTTAACTCAGATTGTTTTGATTTAGAGACAAGAAGGATGAAAAAGATGAGCTCCCCAAACACACAAGGGAGACTTACCATGGTCTTCTCCGGACATCATACAGATCAATCTTGTTTTGGGTTTGACTCTTGTCTACCCAGGGAGAGGCTGAAAGGAGAAACACATCAGAAATAGAATTACAGGAAGAAGAATTTACATCTTCACTGGATTGACGTAGAGAAGATGCTTCCTTGGACATCCAAAGCTTGATGTTCCTTGTCCCTTGATTTATGACCGCAACTGATCCCAGATTATGATCGTTAAATTGTTGCTGTCCTTAAGCAAGGCACCGATGCAATCTCAGCTCTCCCGTTGCAAGCAATCTTTACGTGGAGCTTAGGGTGTTTCAGGGGATGGGGAAGGCTTTGAATTGATGAACAATATGGTCATAAATTGAGGACGAGCTGTAATTCTGATTTAGAATTAGATTTTAGAGTTATAGAGAACAATGTTAGTCAGGAACGTTTACTCATTATATTATAAGGTATTTATCTTGCAGGCATTGGTGAAATTCAATTTTTTTTTATACCGTTCTGTGGGCGTGGCTTGGTGGGCGTGGCTTGGTGGGCGAGGCAGGGAAGGATACTGAATCTCCATTCCCTCTCCACTCCAGGGAAGGATATTGCAAAATCTTCGTTCCCACCCCACTCCTGGGGGAAGGATATTGCAAAATCCCCATTCCCACCGCACTCTGGGGCCAGCCAGAGAAGGTATTTGCCAGTTCTCTGAAAGACTCAAATTTCCGCTACTGATTCTCCGGACTACTCAAAATTTCTGCTACCAGTTCTCCAGAACCTGCTGCATTTCACCCCCTGCTTGCAGGTGAACTGAACACCAATGATTACCTAAATGAAGACATGATAATAAAACTTCCTGGAAATGTTCTAAGTAAAGCAAGAAGTTTTGAAATATTTTTTACTAAAAGCCCCCTTTCTCTCCTAACCTTACTCCTTCGTTCTTTATTAATAAACCCTTCAGTTAAAACATTTGTAATCAATCCAAATTGAAGCAATCCGAGGCGG